>JAHPZR010000959.1:0-15000 GCA_019787425.1 Platygyra sinensis | reverse complement strand
GCGTGACGCTAGATTAAAATAGATCGAAAATAGGTTGTCATAGGGCACGTGGAGGTGTTCTCTCACCTCAGTTATTAGCTAGGGAGTTTACTATGCGGAAAAATTTAGACGACAACGCGGCCTGGTCATGATCGCGTCGTCTCTTGAACGCGTCCTACAAAATGAACTTACGAAATGTAGAGCACGCGCGCGCGTGTCTCGATGTCCGATTGGTGGGAAACTTTGGCGCCAATCTCGAAATCAGTGAGTTTCGTCAACAAAGTGAAAGTGCTTGGCTGTTCTTGTCGTATACATGCTACAAAAATGCCTTCATTTCGGGAGAATAGGACGTCTCTTCTATGTGCATTTGATTCCGGAGTAATAAACGAAGAGGAATTTGTTCTTTTCATGACATAAACACTGCAAAGAGTCACGATTTACCATACTGGATTTATGAACATTTTGATCTCGATAACCTGGCCGACGACGCGTGCAAGGCCGAATTTCGATTCTACAAAAAGGATGTTTACATACAATATTCAGGTAAAAAGGTAATTTTGTAGATTACTGAGAGCACAGTCACTTAGCATAGCATAGCATAGGCTAAAAGAACTAAGTGGTTGGGTGGTGCGGTCAAAACTTGAATGAAATTATGCTTTTGAGGGTCGAAAGATAAGAACAAGTACCAAAACAGCAAAACAGAAGCAAAACCTATGAGACAAATGAACACAAACGAAAGCCTTATTATGAATTCTGAACATCGACCTCTGGTTTTGTTTTCAGTTGTGAATCAAGTCATGTTAAAGAGTTATCCTACCTTCTAGAAAACTCGAGCTTTGGCAAATCAAAAGCTACACAAATTGAGAATTGAAACGCTTGATCTGAAATGACTTACGTGTGTACAGGACAGTAGTAAATAAACTGTAAGTTGAAAATAAGATAACATATTGACTCACAGATCTCGTAAATTCTTTTAGTTCGGCAATAAACTTTAAGGAAATAAGCTTGCTCGCTCTTGGTGTTGTTCTCATGGAGATATGCATCCAGAACAGAGCTGTTTGCTCGTCTCATCCGCGAGTCATCCATGTATGTATAGAAATTTATCTGAAAAAATCGTCTTAAGCCCATATGAAATAAAAAAGAAGCAATCTGAACTCAGAAAGGTATCTTTTTGAGAGGCTTTCTCAGCCGTAGTCATCATAGTGACGACAAGTGGCGACGCGATCAGAAAGGTCGAATTGCCCTCCTCGACGTTGTCACGACGCCAGCAGACGAGGGAACAGGCATGCGCAACAAGACCTCCCGGCCGCGTCGTCCCATTTTTTTCTAAGTTCCTAAACTTGCTATATAGTACTGCACTTTTATACCTCATCACATACGGGGCAAAATTACTGAATGCTGATTGGCTGAGACAGAGGGCATTTTTTCTTAATCACGAGGGCACTTTTGGTAATCAAGAGGGCATGATTACTTGATGCTGATTGGCTGAGCACGCCTGCATTAAGTTGGTTTCCCGCTTCAAACGGATTTTGAAAAGGAATTTCAGCCATCGCTTCTGAGTTTGATCTAAACACGGTTATTTCGTCTTAACGAGAAAGGGAATCAACATGCAACAAAGAGCAGTCTTTTAATGGAAAAGCAAAATGATTTTTCGGACTAAAACTGTATTGATTCGCAGCCTGAAAAACGTTTAAGTGGGAACGGCTGGTGTTGCACGAGGCATAGAATTGCAGAACTTCATGGCCGCCAAACTGAAAGTTAGTTTCTTCGTTTTTATTCGATGCTAAACCAGCAAAAAACATGGCTACAATGTAAGCATTTTACGTCCGGACAGACTAACTAATATGTGTAGTTCGTATGGCTCAGAGTCGCTTACTTAAGTTAGCCCGTGTATGTCTAGCCTGCGTAGCAGGCGTTTCCAAAAACTTACGCGAAGGGAGCGAAACTAGGAGCGAGTGCGAAAAATAAGGAGCAGAGGGAGGGGGTGAGGCGAGCGAAGGAAACGCCTGCAATCAATCCCAGACATTTTACCGAACGCCCCCAAACATTCCGCGCTCCCTTGGGGCGCCAACTGTCACATGAGAATCAATGATAATTAACTTCATTTTGTTAAGTGCCCAGCATGGGCTGGATAGAGTCCGCTAAAAACAAATAGTACGCGTAAGTAAACTTCCTTTTAATTGTCGCGTCTGTCATTGTTTATTTCAAAAACGAGGTTTAGAACATGGAGATACATAAGCTCGATCAAATTGATGGAAGAAACCGACGTCTATTTACAAATATATAGCTTTCTCGAAGTAACGGCGGACTGGTATGACGAAAAACCCGTCAAAGATGGACAAAGATGTGATTTCCGTGATATTGTGATAAGAAGGAACGAAATGTGCTTGACAGTTCGGCTAAATCAACCAGCCGGCAGCGCAATAAACTGCACCAGATATGATTGCACGATACATGTTCCCGAAATATGTCAGACCTTTTCCTTTGAAAGTCAATACTCATTGTACTCAGAAACTTATATGTTTGCCGTTTTGCGAAAGGTCTTTCGACGTTTCTAGAACAGAAAATTCGAAGACCCCTTCGAACGCTTCTTCGGACCTGTTGTCACGAAGCTCTCTAGAACCTCTAATTTCATTGGATCTTGTTGGCACGAAGCTCTATTGTTTTAGGGTTAGGGTTCATTGTTACCATTGTTTGTATATCATTTTCTCAACCAATCCTGTGAGACGTTCCGAAGAGCTTCGTGGCGGCCCTTCGGACGGCCATATCTATTTTGATCTTGTTGTGTTCCGGATGTCGGGTTATGCATGAAAGACAAATTTCTGATGTCATATTTTGTTGACGGGCTAATATTATAACCGATCAATTTGCACTATTGCTCCCTGTTCGTGGGCGAACGGAGTTCGGTAAAATGTTTGGGATTGACTGCAAGCGATACCTTTTCTCCCCACCCCTCCCCCTTCTTGCTCACCTCCTCCCCACTTCTACCCAAATTTTTAACTCATCCTAGGCGTGATCCTTCACTCGCTTGTTTGATCTCCGCCTGGAAGACCTGTCCTTTCCTTGCCTTCAAAGCAAATTGCATGCGGACTTACGGATGTACGTACGTGCATACATACAATAGTCCATTTCACGATTAATTTTTCAGGTTTTTCAGTGGCCATTTTAAATTCTATTTTTTTTTCAAATGGCTACTATGGGACGCTCAGGGGACAAATACATATTAATCTGCCCCCTTCCCCCCCCCCCCCCCCCCCACAACCAAGCATCCCATAATTGCTATTTGAAGCAATAGAAGTCAAAAGCATCGTCGTATCTCCGAAAAGGTTTATTTCCAGCCGTTCAGTTGTGAGTTTGCGTTCCTTGGGAGGAGGATAAACAACCAGACTGCCAAAACGGCTGAAAACCCAGCCTTTTTTTTCACATGGACCGTTTTGATTAAAACAGAAGCGGAAGAAGACAGAAACTGCATGGTTCCTTTCGGAAGATACGGATTAAGGTTTGTGATGGAAGATTACTCGGATATCGTTTTGCGGCGTGAAAGTAATCACCAATAATTAATCGGATCTTGCTTGCCGAAATTGTTATTTCTCGATGTTTTTTGATCAAGCCGTCGACCAATCACAAGGCCTCTTGTGACGACTGTGTACCGCTTCATAGTTTGCGTAAAGGGACACAGTCAACTTGCGCACATGCGCATTAGATACCATTTCACGGCTAATTTGTATATCACAGTGACACGTTCCATACTGTTTTTAACCAAATATAACAAAGACAGCAATCTAGGATAAGCAAAAGCACACTCGAAAACAGGTTTTTGAGTAAACGATTGAAAATCAGGCAAAACACTTCGAAGATTGAAGCGGAAATCTAGACGTACTTTGATTTCAAAGTGAGAAAACTAGTGTCCAGATCGGTGCGGTCCCAAAACTGACTGTGTCCTTTAATATTCATGCAGACATTCTGACACAATGGTATTTGCTCGTGTTTGGATTACTTGTTTATGTTCATTGCATGTGTTTATTATTGAAAATGTCAGGTACATTCGTTTTTACAGTTCAAGCATATACTTAAAACAAAAAAGCACGATAATCGTACGCTGATCCGTTTAAGGTATCAGTGTACCCCAAATTTGATCATTTTTCAAAAAAATTGTTTTTCGCTTTTTCAGATAGATATTATTGCAATCTTTCATTTAAAGAAAATTCTATGAAAAAAGATTGACTCTAAGCAAAGTTATTAACGAAAAACTTTTCTTTCCATTAATTATCTCTAACTGATAGTTGTCAACACCCTGTCGACACTTCGTCACGAGAATAAATTTGGATTGAAAGCTCGCGTGACAGACGCGATGTTGTTCGATTTGTCGATGTACTACTTCGAGTATTTATAGACTATAAATTTAATAGCCTATATCTATCCATGTCATCGAAGAAAAAAAGCAAAAGGTCTTGTCCTCTTGCTAGTGCGAAGTTCTCAAGAAACCTTCAAAGAGGAAAAAGGGTTCAATTTCATTCGTAAAGGAGCGAGCGGATGTGTTTGCGGCTAGTGATCAAAAACAAAATCGATGGGAGAACGATACCGTTAGTGCTAGCCGGGCGAAAACTGAAGCAAAGGCAAAGACGAACCCGCAGAACCGGACTCACAAGAGTCATGGCAAAAGTTGGTCGAACAACTGTTGCCGACGATCGCCTGCAAGAAAATCTCTTGAAATCAGTTTTTTTTTGTCGGTTTTGTCACGCAGATGTGACTTAGTTGGAGAATGTTTCTGTAAGATCCGAGCTTGGTTCATGTTGGATCGTGTCCTGTCAAAACGAGAATTGCCATTCGAGAACTTTGCATTTCTCTGATCATAATTTCCTACGCGCTTTCGCCGTTCGAAGTTGTAAATTCTTGATCGATATCTGCACGCGAAACCCGGGACGCGAAAGTCCCCGAAGGTTTCCTTTCCCTTGTTTACGCAAACGCTTTTTCCTTGTCTTCGGCATCTCTCAAGCTGTTTCGTTAGAAGGAATGTGAATCCACATTTGCTAGGGCTTTTAAAAAGCAGAAAACCAAAATTTGACCGAAAATTATTCAGTCCTTATTGACCTTGTTGCGCGAGCGGCGGAAATCAGATCTTGCAAAAGAATATTTCCCGCCTGGTAATTGATATGAGCTCTATTGTTACATACGCAAAGCAAAATAATCCTTCCCTTGATCCATCAACAGGTCATTAATTTTCCGACATGTTATGTAATTGTCTCATTACACCGGAAGAACGCCCCAAAGTATATTTTCCTTCATATCTCGAAACGAAAATTTCAGCGAATGAAGCCCACATTTTGAGTTCGTTTCCGGCGAATTTTCAACGTTTTTCGCTGAAATTTGGAGATAACGTTGTCCGATAATTGGACAAAAAAACGGTGTCGGGGAATTTTTATTTTTTGCTTCTCTCAAAAGTTATGGCTATTTTAGTGAAGAGAATGCATGTTTTTTAACCTTTCAAAGTTTAACTGCGTGTCAGAAACAAACCAGACAAGTAAGCAAAATTTCCCGACACCATTATCGAGTATCGTGAGGGACCAATGTCGACGGAAGTTGTGGTCCGTAGACAGAAATCTGTGGACGGAAATCTGTGGACGGAAATCTGTGGACCGTAGACGGAAGTGCAAGTATCTTCACCACCCCACCCTGCTTCGGCTTAACAAAAGTCTATGTCGCTGCAATAGCGAAGATATCAGTGACGTCACGAGCAATGTTACGCAATATTTATGGTTGGCAAAAAGCGATCTAAACAAAAGAAATGACTGAAAATTCGTGTATTTCAAACGATTGTCGCTTAACATATATGCTAGATTTCATCCTGAAACCTGGAGGAAAGTTAGAATATCAGGATAATGCTTCACTGTTAAAGTTTAAAGGAAATCCGAGTATTGACACCTGCCGAAAATCGTCTGTGAGTAAAGGATTTGACCGGCTCGAAGAGCTTTTGCCAACCACACGCATCAGTGATTTTGCGTGCGTGAGCGAAAATGACGTCAATGTTTGTAAACAGATATCTTCGCTATAAGCAACTGCAAACATTAAACAACGTGTGTATGCTGTAATAAATAAATTTTAACATCAAGTCAGAATGTCGCAACCTCTGAAAATCGCCATATGCTTGAGAAGCCGAAAAGTTCACGCCTAGGGGACCCTGAACGGTATTTTTCTTCCTACAACCATCACGAAAACATGAAGATCGGAGCGCTTTATAAGTTTTGACGACAACTCACAGATTTAAAGCAGCTTCTCGGACTTTAGAAACAACAATGGTAATGTAAATTATTACTTGAAGTTGATTTAAACTTTTGGAACGATTGGTAAAGCCACGGGCGTTAAAATGACTGCAAAAGCGGTTGGCAATAACTAAAGCTTTCGCTTTGGCATGAAGAATTAATTTGAACACTGCTCGTGCAGTGTGACACGTCTGCGAAATTTTCAACATTTTTTCGCTTTTAAATAGGTTTCTTCGCCTCAGCTTGAATGAAACTTTACTGCTATTGAACTTCCTTTTGCATTTCTTTCATTTGGTTCCCTGTATTTGGAATTAGGTTTTAAGAACAGTACTTGCACACTGGATTTCTGCATATTTAATTTACGGCGACCTCCAGGCGCTTTGTTTACTTATAGATTATTCGCTTCGTTCAAATATTTTTGGGAGTCTTATTCAGCTACTACAGAACTGCCAAGAAAAGAACTGAATGGGCACTAATTTAACACACTTGAAATACGACTGATCTCAACATAATTGGCTTGTTTTCGCAGCGCCGTATAAATATTTCGTCACACGGCGAAGAAATTAACTGATTTCTTGTTTTCAGATTGATTTTTTACGTGAGTTCTTCGCTTTTATTTTCTGTTATTTTATCAATGTTAGCCGGTATAGTGCAAGAATGAAATTCTGTTGTATTTGGTTTTGTCAATAATTGACTCATTTTACGACTGATCTCAACATAATTGGCTTGTTTTTGTCGTCTTTTTGATTTAGAACTTTAACTTTTTTTTTCGCAGCGCCGTATAAATATTTCGTCACACGGCGAAGAAATTAATTGATTTCTTGTTTTCAGATTGATTTTTTACGTGAGTTCTTCGCTTTTATTTTCTGTTGTTTTATCAATGTTAGCCGGTATAGTGCAGGAATGAAATTCTGTTGTATTTGGTTTTGTCAATAATTAACTCTATTTTTTTCAATTTTCTCAACCTACGCTTTTAGGCTGGCCTAAATCTACATATTATTTAACAGCATAATAGTCATTTAACTAGATATCTTTAATATTTCATCACGAACATCATAAATTAGAGTTTTAGACATCCTCATATTTTGTTACTCTTAAGCAACCTATTGCTCTTGACAGAACTTTGGGGAGACTGACTGCCAGCCCTGGGTTGGTGGGAGGAACAGTGGCCTCATGGTTAGTGTGCTTGTCTCTGGATAAAGCAGTCTGGGTGCGAGCCCTGACCGGGGACACTGTGTTGTGTTCTTGAGAAATACACTTTTCTCTCACAGTGCCTCCTTCCACCCACGTGTATATATAAATTGTCACGGGTGAACTTAACGCTGGGGGTAACCCAGCAATGGTCTAGCATCTCATCCAGGGGAGAGTAGAAATTTCCTAGTTGCTTCATGCTACAGAAACTGCGATAAGCTCTGACCTGTTAGGCCCCTTGGCTCATATGCAGACCTTTACCATTACTGGGATGGTTCAGATACAAAATGTGGACTATGATTGATCAGTGGTTTCCAAATTAAAGGTAACCATCGACCAATCATAGCTCACATCGTTTACCCAGAGCTCCTAGTGCCAAAGGCTGACTTTTAATCTTCCCTAACTTAACGTAAACAGCAATTAGTTCTGAGATGATTTGTGCGGTTTTGGTGTTCGTGGAAATGGATCAACAATATGTGATCCCACATAATGCCTATATCCCTGCAACAAAGGGGACTGTCTGATTTCCAATCCCAACGAGGAATGGATATTTTCCCAAGAATAATTAACAATTATTCACCGACACTGAGGTGAATAATGTTGTTTTAGTATATACCACACAAGCTGAATAACCAGCGGCCAAAAGGGTAACTTTACTTGTGACAATGTAGCGACAAAAGCCATTTTGTTTTTCTTCGGCTGCTCCGAGGTAAATAGTACTTGGCTAATCACCTCCAAGCTACCCAATCAGCGCGCGCAAAAAGTACTATTCGCTTGTGTGGTATATACTAATGATATCTATTTGAACTTCATTCCTGCTGTTTCATACGGGTTCAACTGTACCAATATTTCATAATCAAACAGCAGAATGCACATTAGTCATTACATGAATGAGCTGGCTCTAAGACCCCTTTGATTTAGAGAAAGGTGTCAAGAAGACATAGCGATATTAATCGCGTTCTCCCGCTCAAATCCGACCGGAAACGAACTTGATTAGTGAACCTCTATACTTCGAGAACTAACGCGCTATATTCGGGAAACCTTAGTTTTTTTTACGTTAGTGAATAAGCCGTCGTAATCTATAATTATTAAGCTTTCAGAAAATATATACTTTAGTAGGGTTTGCGTCAACCTTCCGACCGTAAAGCGGCGCCAAAGAATGATGGTCATTTGGGGTACACTGATACCTTAAAAAAAACTATCATTCATGTATTCAAAACTAGACTGGCAGCTAAAACAAAACTTCTCTCTCTTAAATGGAGTATATACGCAAAACATCTTCAAAACGAAGTTCTAACCAAAAAATAATAGAAGGACAGCTATGCAGAAGTACATGTACAAGGTTCAATGCAAACGGAATATCTAACAAAGAATTTCCATGATAGTTACAGCTGCGCTTAAACTACGAAATACCAAAAGGAATAACTTTTCACCTTTCTAAAAGGATTTATATGTCCCACACAGACAAAGACAGAAATGACTGACAATTTTCCCCTGGTAAATCTTCTCCTTACACTACAACAAAATAAATGAACTCTTTCCTGATTTACTGTCAACAGCAAACAGTTATTTTCCGTACAAAATATAAAAGCGCACAAAGTTGCTGACATCTTGAGCGGGCGCAAATACACCAGAACTTGAGAAACGGCTTAACCAAGTTGAACCGTAGTATAACCGAACCATTTATCAAAACATGCGTCAGGGAGGTCATTCATGACCATGTACACCAACTCCAGCGACCTCTTTCCTTGAAGCCTTTCACACAGTTTCGTGGCTTTCTTTGTAGGGGCGTCAATGCAGACCACAGGAGCAGGGCCCTCTAGTCGAAGCAGCTCCTCGAACACCGCTTTCAGCAACTTCTCTGCAATTGCTTCTGAATCTGCAAACAGCGGGCCAATCTTGTAACTCCCTGTGATAAACGTTGGTCGGGCCACTGTATAACCCACGATAGAACCTTCACTGTCGATGGCCACACGTGCATGACTACCAGTTATGCGAAGCCATTTGGACAAGAAAGCATGTCGTTCAAAGCCAAACACCTTGGTGTCGTACATGAATAACGCTTGCTTATTCACTTCTTCAGTGCGTTTGATTTTTACGCCGGGTGATGTTATCGATGTCTCAGAGAAGCAAGCTATGGTGGTTTGAATGTTAAAGATGAAGAATGCCCCATAAAAAAGACTACGAAATCCATTACGTTTGTTAATTTCCTCCCGCTTCAGACCCGAAATTAATGCAATGCTGGGAAAATGCTCCACACTCGACATACCAGCGTCATATATCCTCTGGCCATATCCCTTTCCTCTAAATTCTTTGCTCACGATATAAGAACCACCAAAAGCAAAGCTGTCGCCATATTTTGCCATTGTACCACAACAAATAGGTATCCCGTTCAACTCACCAACAAACCCTGCTGTTGGATCACAAGCCATGAAACATTCAGCATCTTGTAAACCCGGCCCCCAACCTTCCTTCACCAATGCGTTTATGATGATACTTTCGAACTCCTTTTCTGTTTGAATGAGGCGAGTTTTGAACTGCTCCGTGCCAGACAAGCTTCTACTGGGTTTATTAGCAGCACCAAAAAGTATTTTTCTTGGGGTTTGATAAAATCCGCGACGAGCCGAATTGGCCGGGCTGAATGCGAGGCGACTGGTCACACCGCGAGCAGCAAAGCCACGAGCCGTCAGGCGGGCCACAGTAGAGAAGTGGTAGGAAATAGAGGGTGTCATTTCAGCGTATTTCCAGGTAGATACAACGCAAATCGACCTGGTTGATTCAAGTCTTTTTTGTTTAACCCTATTGGTGCCGCGGGCCGATGTGATCGGACTTTGAGTACACTCCTATAAGTGCCAGAGCCGATAAAATCGGCCCAAATATGTAATGAGCAATTTGATTGGTTGCTAAGGCATAGCTAACAGATTGAGCCAATAGAAACTGCTGTACTATTCAACTGTTTGTTATCTTCGCCAAGCCTTCGTGTTTATAGTCGTAAAGCCGAGTATCGCCCGGGTTTGAGCGTCTCCATTTGCAAAGAAGACCAAAATATGGCGGCCATTTTGTTATGTGGTTCTTTTTTCGCAATGTTACGCGCCCTCAGGACAAAACAAGACAAAAAAATCTTGGAAATGAAATCATCAGGACATTAACATCTCTCGATAATTGATAAATTTCCTTCGGCATGTCGATAAAGGACAAAATCCACTGTTTATCATGCCGCGTTTTCGAGTAACTTCGACACTTCCATGGATCGTGAGCGCGGCAATTAAATCTAAATGGGCATTAAATATTTTGCTTCCCATCGTTTATTTTGGATTATGGAACAAGGTTAACCTTCGCTTTTAAGAGTTTGTCTGTTGTGGATGGCTAGGATGCAAACATAAAGGTAGAATTCAACATTTATTTCGTGTGTGTTTTCAGAGTAGCGTTAAGTGAGAGAAAATAATTTGCTCTGGCATTTGTAGGCCACCCCCCTCTAAAAAGCTGGCGCGTCTGCTGTTATTCTATATAATAGTACCCTGTGAGACAAAGATTCCGCATAGTATTGAATGAGGCCAAGTTTTAATTTTATTCGCCTGTTTTATGGTAGCTAAGTACTTCGTAGACATTACAGAAATTTCTGTATAGTTTCTCTTACAAATAAAGTCTGCCTGAAAGTCGTAGATCAAGTAGTTCGACACAATCATAGTTGGAGGCAGCCGAAAGCAGCTGTTGCGAGCAGAGCTTGCGAGCAGAGGTTTCCTCTTGTCTCTCAAAGAGCAGGAAGAGGGTAATCCAAAAGATGAGCCTAAAATCATGATAAGAAAAAAGAACAGAAGCAAAACAGTAGTAAATAGCCTCGCCACTGGCTGAGAGAATTTATATTAAACGGTTGCAGGACACACAACAGTAAATGATCTACATGTAGAGTGAAGAACAGATCTCTTTTTACATGGCGTGAGAGGAAATACTAACATTAAGAGTAATTGTCAATAATAGACTTCCCACAATTTAGTTGAAATCTATGATAATTAAAACCAGAAGTAATTAGAATTTTATTTGTGACCCCACTTGACCTCGTTGAGTTAACAAAGGAGCTACGGTCGCCCATAGCAACGGAAAAACACGCAGATAACAAGAGCCGACTTTTTGGTAAAAAAAATACAGAATTATTGCCTGAGAGCTGAAAATTGAATGGGAGCATCTTTTTCGATCTACTCTTAGTTCATTTGGACGAAAAAATGACTTCGAAGGGAGAACGAAAAGAGAACGAAACAAAAAACAGAGCGAGACAGTGTAAAAGCCTATAATTTCTTCTATTTGTTCACCGCGTGGCGTTCATCACGTACAAGTTAAAAAAGCTTTCTTCTGGATAATTTCAACCTTAGAATCCAGCAACTGGTCCAGAATTACTTTCTTTATACTTACAAATGTCCGGACTTCTATCTCCGAAAGATTTGGCCCCAGATTTTGGCAAATAAACATTTCGCCGACGAAACAGCCATCACTCCTTTTCGCATACTAATTTGCTGACTTGACAAAACTCTCCCGAGGGGGGGATATGACAAAAAAAGCTGAAAAACGGCCTGTAATACACCGAATGCAAATATGGCGGACCACTCGGTCGTCGCCCGGGACGAGTGGAATGAAAGCGAGGCTAGTTGGGCTTCGATGTTTTGTTTTGACAATGCTCTTCCAGAAAAGCCTTGCTTCGTTGTCGATTTGGTCCCTTTGTTTCGTCCTCCCTACGCGTTTTTGTGCTCCTGAATGCCACCGCAACAGAGTGGAATCTTCCACAGCAGAGAAAGTGTTCTTTTTTTCAGTTTTATCGTTCGCCTCTGAGGGGAACCAAAGAGACGGAAGCAAGGAGTTCACATTCGCCGAAGGAACTGTTTAAGTTCAGGGTGGAATCGATCTTAGAAAATGTGTAAGCGTTCACATTTAGCTCCAAGTTGTTGTCATTTGGCTCAATGCTTTCACTGGTTTCAGCGACGGGGCAGTTGAAGTTTATTCGCTTGGTTATTGCACCGTTGTATTTATATTTACTTCGTGCGATTCCGTGCAATGATGCGAGTGCACGCGAAAGCAAATAACTTCTTCCTTTGAGACAGAGGATATCATTCAAGAAGACCTTTTCTTTAACTTGGGGAGGGTATTGGCCATAAAAACCGTGTTGGAACACCACTAGACACCACGCGCGATTTTTCTAAGATCTTCTATCCTGAAACGTAGCAAACAAACTTTAGTCCCCGCGGCGATCGTGAACTCCTTTCCTCCGTCTCAACGAATTGCATTGATCGCAGATCCACTATTTTCCCTTAGAGGTTAACGGTGGAAGATTTCTATCTCATCTCGTCGCATTCAGAACACAGCAACTCGTAGGCACAGCGAAATAAAACAACAGATCGACCACAAAGCAAGAGTTTTCTGGGGAAGCATTTTAAAACAAAACATCGAAGCCTAACTAGTCTCGCTTTCATTCGGCTCGTCCCGGGTGACGACCGAGTGGTCCGCCATATTTGCATTCGGTGTATTGGGCAATGATGAGATCATTCTACAGCGGAACCTCGATTTAACGAACCTCTATTTAACGAAGTCCTCGATACAACGAACAATACTCTATGTCCCAGCCAAAATTACAGTAAAATGTATGGAATAGAACCTCGATATAACGAACCTCGATATAACGAATTCCTCGATATAACGAACATAATCCGGAAGCCCAAACGTAAAATCTACCTCGATATAACGAATTACAACGTCAAAACGGGAAAGAAGATAAACGCTGAACAGATCAACAGTCAGCAAATCCTTTAATCCTTATGGTAAAGAGACAGCAACCTTTCAGTCAACGGCTTATTCTATGTCATAGACATTGGCACTATAGTATTTCCACAGAAGTCACCTGTGTTACAAATCACTCATTAACTATGACCTCGATATAACGAAGATTTTGGTCGTTTCCCCTCAAATTCGTTATATCGAAGTTTTCGATATAACGAACCCTCCATTAAACGAACAAATTTGGCCGGTCCCCAGCGACTTCGCTAAATCGAGGTTCCACTGTACTGTCCAAATTTGGTGAGAATCGAAAGTAACGCCAATTTTCTGTCACGCTTTCAATGCTCGGTTACTGGAGTGACCAATTTTGGTGAGCCGGTAGGGAAAGAGTTTTAAGCCCAAGGCAGGTCAAAAAGCTGTACGCGCGTCACAGTGAGCCAGGTCTTCTAATAATTTTGCCGGAGATAGTACAGTCATTGTTTGTTTGTTTGGTTTTTTTTTGCGACAATGATTCTTTTGATATTTTCCTGTCATCAGTTGACCACGCCAAGTGCGACTTACTTGTCCCTGCGCCGACAAAAACTTGTCCACGGAGACAAATCTTCAAAGAAGCCATCGTATAGCCTCTGAGCAGGGCTTTTTACGAAAACAAACAATAAATGTTTTTTTTGGCATGTAAGCTGTCATTCAATTTCAAAGATCCTTAAATATAAATGTCTTCGCTTCTTATTTCATTTTTCAGTGGGACTTGTTTTCGGCGCTCACAGTATTGTGTCACTCGTGTCTAGTCTCGATCAGATTTCCCCTTTTGCGATATAAGGTCTCGGAACCGTACGATGAGCCGGCGGGGGCGCGGGGGGGGGGGGGGCGCTCCCTTACATGGGCTATATAAGTAGGTGCGGCCTCAAAGGGTATGGTTTTTCCAGCTGGTTTGGTCATAAGGATTTAAGCTGATTTTGGCCATTTTGATCATAAATAGGGTATGGTTTTTGTACTCTAGCCTTGATGTGGGTTTGTTTTAAAGCCGAGAAGCCACTTTCTCGTCATTATCGAAAAGGAAATCAACAAAATCCCTTTACAAATTATTTTCACGGTCATTTAACATTGGTCTGAATTAAATTAAGATCCACAGTATAACGCAGGACGGTCTGAAACAGGATTTTCATGTAAGGTTCAGGTCATAAACAGGGTTTCTAATTTTTGGTCAGGTCATAAATAGGGTAGAATATATCGCAGATTTTGGTCATAATTAGGGTAAGGGTTTTGGGAAGGGGATACCTCTCCCCCTGGCGATGAGCCTGAATATGAGAGGTACAGGATAGCATGGCTGTTCTTGGGTCGCTATCAGTATAGTGATGTACAACTGCAGCAATTTCAGCATCAAAATTTTGCGCTTGAAGTGCTCGTATTTGCGTGAAACTCTGCATGTGCATCGTTACCTGCAGTCAAGTTAAGAAGGTATAAATACAAAGCCAGAAACAACGCGATTTCGCGTTGACTCATAGTAACCTGTTCTGCAATAATCACTTTGCATAAAAAAGAGGGAAATACAGACAAGAAAGCCTGCGCGATATACAGTGACAAAGGGTTTTCTACTTTAGGTTGATGTCACAGACAATTTTGTCGTCAAGTGCGACCTGAAACTGCAACGTTTTAATTGTCTCCGATAACTTCTGAGACAAACATTGTAGCTGGGGACAACATTTTGCGACATCTCAGAAATTTTTCTCATGTGCAACGCGGGCCTAAAGAAGAAGTTTTGTAAGAATATTTGTCATATTTTTATAAGTAGTAGATCATGTTGGAACTT
>JAHPZR010000958.1:40000-66791 GCA_019787425.1 Platygyra sinensis | reverse complement strand
GCAGTGCAGCGAATTTCCTTTGCTGAGAGTGCAACAGTGTCTATGGCAAGTAATATTGATCAAAGTATCAACCGTTTACGTGGATCTGGTCAACACACAAGCAGCTCAACTGAAAGAGATCTTGATGAACTGATCAAGCGAGCAGCACAAATGCAGGTGTTTGTTGTTGAACCCTGCCGGCAGTACCAACACTTCAGAAGCTTTGAAAGAGATCCATTCAAGAATTTGAGCATGTCCAACACATACAACTGGATAAGCCAGCATATAAAGAATGTCCTTCGTGGAAACAAGGCGCGGTAATTTAGTTGTCATCAAGTGGAATTTGACCTAATACTTGAGTACGCATGAAAATAGATTCTTTCTTTGCTGGACTATCATTCCAGGATTTTATTCCTGAACTATTAGCTATGTCAAAGGATAGATTATGAACTGTAGGTTATTCAGTCCATACTGTGCTTTCTTGTAGTCTTTGAACCCTTGAGGTGTATTTGGTGAATATGTGTTATAGTTCATTGATAACATACATGAAGTATTTTAGTCTGTCATTTAACAAAACATTGCACAAGGAGATTTACAGTGGTGAAAGATGTCTAGACAGTAAATGAGATGAAAATATGTTATTTTGGAGTCAATTCATAGTTTTTTATCACTTCCCTGGGATTTTATAGTGCCCCTCCAAAGTTTGCTAAAATATTTGGGGTTGCATTGATTGCTTCAAATTAATTTTAGATCAATCAATGCCTGCATTGTTTCTCTGAAGTATTTAATTGAACAGGACATTTATGAAGAAAAAGCAAAAATTATTTCTGGAAAATCTTTCTCTTATTATATACATTGCATACACCAATATGTATTTTTTTAGCTAAATATAACATACAATTTTTTAATGCAGCTGTGAAACTCAAGTAACTACTGTCTTTCTATCCAAAAAAAATTGTAACCTAGCTCCAGACATTTATTGTTAAACCACCGGTTGCTTTTAAGCGTTCTGTTTACAAGATATGGAATTTGTGTTGAATACACCAAAGGTAAAAGTGGTGAACTGTCGTTTTAATTAAATATCAAGATGTAACTTCTGAAAATAATTGATTATTTAAATAAATACATACAATTATTGACAAACAACTTAAACATGTCATGTGTTACTATAGTTACCATTTATTGTAGATATTTTTATTGAGACTTCTTGGCCCGGTTCATGCGTCGCTTTTCTGCCGTATCGAATGCAATTGAAACAATAGATAATGAGATGATTTGCTTAATTATCTATTGTTTGAATTGCATTTGACACAGCAGAAATGCGACGTATGAACTAGGCAGGCCTTATATATCCAATGGCGCAATGAGGACTGATCATGATATTAATAATATTAGTAATGCTCGTATGTAAACTATATGCTTATTAAATTTATGATGAAAAAGTAACTGACTATGAATGAAACATGTTACATGTTGAAACATGATTGTGTGACAAACTTATTTATTTAATGATTTCCTGGTAACCCAAAAACTTAGATTAACAAGCCAATGTGTTCACTGGCCAAGTGCTAGAAGCAGATTTACTAGCAAGGCTTGAAAACAGCACGGAATGCTCCATTTGATACAAAATGTTGGCAGTTTCAGTTAAGTCAATTTCAATAATAGAAGGACAAATTTCTATAAAATTATCTGTTTACATACTTATTTTGCATGCAAACTGTTCATTATCCTTGTGTATAAGTCTTCTGTTTGGGAAACAACTTCGGTCAATTTTATTTTGCGTCAAAAAACCACCTATTAAAACTTAATTTTGAACGGATCTTCTTTAATGGCTATTTTGAATTAAGGGATGCACAAGGGGCTAGTACACGCCCCCTGAGAAACCCAAAATAGCTATTTTAACAATAAAATTTTAAAATAGCCACCATATCATCGAAAAAGTCCATTACAACTGAGCCATGGCTAGTTTGCTACCAAAAGTATTGAGACATGAAAATGTAGTACTACATATACTACCATTATCTTAATCATAAACTGACAGTTTATCAAGTGCATTGCATGCCACACTAGGTACTTCACATGAGCCAAAAGATACATCATCACATGTACTCAATTCAAGTTGAGACAAAGAGAGATTCTCAATTGCCATTTCAAACAGAGAGTCATCATGAAGCAATTCGTCCCATTGTTCAATGAAGTCATCAGGTTCATGATCAAATTGGTCCTCAGTAAAAAGATGTGCTATTTCGCCTACATCTCCATAAACTTGATCTAAAATGTCCAATACTTTGTAGGCATACCTCATGTGCCATATCTCCACAGATGAACACACATCATCAATTGTAAACAGTTTGGCTACATTTTCTACCACCTGGGAAATTTGAATCTCAGAAAACCCCAGGAGAATCTGAGGGTTGGTCAGGGTTTTCAAATCTTCACCAGTTTTTCTGACCAGTTCCATTACCAATGACTTGTGGTATCTACACAAGTGTTCATACACAGTTGTCTCTTGCTCTCTTGTGCCTTGTCTGGTTCGCAAAGGCAAGCATTCATTTTCAGTTTCAATGAGTGCAGGAAACTTAGTCAGGTGACCGCAGTCTGAAGCACCACATTTGCAGTCAGCAGCACAATTGTCACAACACATGTGGAGTGGTTGCGGAGAACTTAAAGTCGAAGTTCCATCAAAGTTCCGAAGAAGGGTTCTACGACGGCATTCACCTGTCTTCACATAGTGTTTCATGTCTTTGTCGACATGGTTGAGTAGCAGCCCATGGTAAACAAGGAAGCCAACACTCTGCCTTCCATCACGTCCAGCTCGACCTGTTTCCTGGATGTAGGCCTCAATATTTTTAGATGGCCCAAAATGAACTGTGCGGTGGACACCTTTGCAATCCACGCCCATGCCAAAGACAATTGTTGCCACCAACACTCTGACACAGGAATCTTCTTTCTGAAAAGCATTCAGCACTGCTTCTTTTTGTTTTTTTCTGGTGAACATGAATGCAACATTTCAAGAACAACATTTTGTGGACTCTTGGTACTGTCTGCATACAGTTCATTTCCCAGCATTCCTCTAATTGTAGAATAAATCAAACACATTGTTTTATAGTTTGACAATAAATGATGGTACGTGTAGCTTTGTTCTTCAGCTCTTTAATTTCTTCAGCCAGCCACTGAAAATAATCTTCAACAGATTTTTCTTTTTCCATGTAATGGACAGAATAGGCAATGTTCATTTTACCAGGATTTTCATACACAACATGTGCATTTTCCATCATTAAGACTTCAGTAATGGTTTTTCTGGTGGATGCTGTGGCAGTAGCAGTCAATGCGATCATTTTTACTGACGGAGCTAACGACCTTAACTCGTGAAGCCCAGAATATGTTTCCCTGAAAGCTGCCATGTTATTGTTGTTTGAAGTACCCCTAAGAACAACAACAGGAAAAGCCTCAAAAGATGTTAACAAACAACCATGCAATGTCAATATTTACCATGAGTTAGATGCAGGATCAAGTAATTTTATAAAGAGAACACAGATCGGCATTTCTTTCTAGCAAGCCACAGTTGATAATATGCAGGTACAAAAGTCGGACCGGATCAAGTCGGAACGCCAGTCCGGGTCGGATCAACTCGGATCGACTCGGATCGACTCGGATCGACTCGGATCATGAAAAAAACATAAAATTAAATAATATTGAAACTTTTACCCATTTCAAGGTTAAAATTCCGGTCAACAATGGGCCAAATTGAGAAAGATTCGCGACGTTTCTCCGTGTCGCGCCAGTCAAACCGCCATTTTGTGTTCTAAGTACCAGTTCCTCTCGTTCTAAGTACCAGTTCCTCTCGTTCCTCGCCGAATCCCGCCGTGAATCCCGCCGTGAATCCCGCCGTGAATCCCGCCGTGAATCCCGCCGTGAATCCCACCGTGAATCCCGCCGTGTGGAACCGCGTCGATTGATCATGGACTCTGAGGAAGAAGGTAAAATCTAGGCCATCTTTGTCACTGAATTTGCATCAGTCCGCCAAAATAATAGCTTCAGCAATTAAGAATGTATATATTTCCTTATTTTTCACGGCAGGCGATGTTTTCTTTTGTGAGAAAGCAAAGAGGGCGAGGTGAGTGTTATGCACATTGTAATGAAGAAGTGGATGCGTGACACAAGTTATGCGCATTTTGATTAAAAGTGATCTGAATTATTGATGAGAATAGTGTCGAAAGTCAGCTTTATTGATCGCATGGCAAATAGTGCCTCATTTTTCATTCCTGGTTATTGTTTTTGCAGGACGTCTGTAAGAAGATGCAATAGTCTGAATAGTGACAGTGAGTCTGACACGAGGTGCATATTTTGATCTTTCGGTTGTTTTGTATTAAGCTTATATATATTATTGTTAGGTTACCTTGAAGAGTAGCGACCCAATTTTGCAGTTCTATGTCTTTTACAAAGGCAATATTCTTGTCAGAATTTATGTTTAACTGAAGTGATCTGGGAGGTACTCAAGCCAACGTTTGATAATTCATTTTCCTTTGTATTAATTTAAACTCATGTTAAATTATTGCAGTTAGTTTCCTAAAGGTACTAATTTTCTTCTGTGCTTATGCGTACATTTATGCCATGTCATACTTATGCATAGGTGTACGGGCACTTTCGGACTTGGAGGGGGTCAGTGACCTTCTTGCCCGAAGAAAATTACACACTGCCCGAATGCGCGAGTGTTGAAATTGGGATACAGATGCACTTAAATTGCAGTAAAAACAATAACGGTCAGAATACTCACGCGTAATGAAACTGTAATTCCAAAAATAAAGAGAGCTGTTGCCCTACCTAGATAACATAAGAAACCCTTTTTTCTATAGGGTAACCCCTTCAGTTTTTATACACAGTAAAAAATTTGCTATCCGCAGAGGCGTTATATACAAATTAACTAAATTGTAGGAAAAAATTGTGATAATTAAGTACAAATAAAAAGGAGCTATAAAATTACACATAAACTAAGAAATCTAAATCAGCTTAGAAACTCTAGTGAGCATTTTGCCTGAGACATTAAAAAAAAAATTGATTCTGGGGGGCTGCAGCCCCCCGTTACCCCCTCCCCCCTCCCCCTTTGCCCTCCGGCTCACACGCCTATGTGCTTATGCTGCAGTAATTCCTATATTATTCTTTGGTCCTTATCTAAAGAAATGTCATTTTTTAGCTTCACACAACTTGACAAAGTATATGGCTTGTTTACTGAGAGTGACAATAGTGACTCAGAGATGGAATTGCAGGTGAGTTGACTGATGCTAGTTGTTCTTTACACCTTAAATTATTTGAAGATAAGAATTCTAAAAAGAGGTCACTGGTAGTGTTTTATAAGAGAATTGCTTATGAAAAATGATTTTTTAAATTAAATTCTGCAACAACAGTGCATGGAAATTCAGATGTCAGTACATGTATCTAGGTTATCCAGCTCGGACTCTGCTAATATGAAGAGCCTTTTTGATGCCCTCTATGTAAATCACTTATTATATTGAACATTGATATTTTATCCCTTCACTTAGGAAGGGCCTTTTAAATAATTACCTGGGCTCTGCAAAATTGGTTAAATATGGTTCAAATTAAGTCACAGGCCCCTTTGAAAAAAAAAAAACCCACCCTCCTCCCCAAGCTTCCCTTTCCTGTAATTTTGGTTCTGAAATTATCCGACTTCTTTGTTATTTTGAGGACCTGAAGCATAAAATTACTTTGATTTCATGTGTATGACATATGTTCCAAACTGCTTTTTAAAATACAGTTTTAGCTGCTTTTACACAGTTTTGTATCCTTTGTTTTCTGATGATATACATTGTACATAGGATAGGCTATCACACATGTATATTTGTATCTTTCTTTTCTTGTGATTTGCCTTAAAGTTGTTTCTGCTTCACAAAAACATGGGGTAAAACAGATCTAGTATAATTTTGAATAAGTAAATCCACTAGTTCCAAGATTAGATCCAGTAGCATGCAAATGGCAAATGGGGAATTATGTAATGAAGTGAAATGGAGTACTCTTATGTAATGCCCCCCCCCCCCCCCTGTCCAGTTCTATATGATATGACTTCATCCAACCCCCACTTTTGATCCTACCCTGTGGCCTCCTGATTTCTCAACCACCACTTCCTCCCCTCTATCCAGTATAATTATAGTGCACAGCACTTTAGTTATTACCTGTAAAACCATGTCTCTAACTAAATGAGAAGTAGTAATTGTTATTGATGCACATTTTCTGCACTATCCAGTTTATGATGATGACTCTAACACAACACATCAATCAGTAAAACACAAATTTATAAACCAAGCTTTAACACAGAAACATGCTGAAATATGATTTATTGCTAGCATTCAGTGTTTGGTCAGCCTCATAGGAAACGCCAACAAGAAATTCAGAAGAACAGAAATAAAGCCACAGCAACCATGGAATATGAAACACCTTCAGGTAGTTGTGCTTTACTGAGTCATCTAAAATGTCATGTATGTTTGTATCATATGGTTTCAATTTCTTAAGTCTCACACCATTAATTTCTTGACTGGTCATTTTAAAGTGTGCTTACTGCTGTTTTTCTCTCATTCTCTATTCCCATTTTCTTTTAAATTTCAGACAAACACTGTCATTTGATCTCACTGACAGCCCCGTGAAAGTATCAATGCTGTCAAAGCCTCTCCTGTTGTAATAGAAGATTCTCCACTACAGAAAAAAGTAAAACAGCTGGATGCAGACTACCAATTTCTTACGGAGACCCTCAGAAACCTGTGCTGTTTTTAGGAACCTGTTGTCCACCAGTTCGTATTGTCTCCAATATGCTTTTTAGGCTGGCCCTGGTCGATGTTGTGTACTAAGTTCAGCCATTAAAAGTAAAAACGTGAATGTTTCTTTCTTGTGGACTGCGTGGCGGATAAGCTTAGAGGCCCTAAGGGCAGACGGCAACCCTCCCGTATGACAGGTATGAATTTTTTTTTTGTGAATTCAGTTAATATGCATAATAGTGTAGACACCTGTATAAGTCAATCTAGAGCCCAGGAACTGGATTAAAAAGATGTTTTCTCCCCTTTTCTAGATAGAAATATGGCAGGTGTACTGAGATATCGCAAGTGGCTGTGTTTATGCCCAACCTACAGTGATGGGGGTGGTCCTCCTTTAAAACAGTATATAGATGGTTAACAAATGTGGCCGTAGTTTATATACCTTTAATAATCTAAATTAGTACGTTAACTCCCTGAGGTTTTCATGGCTACAAGCCGCATGGCGAAGATAACACTCCACTTCAGGTTGTTTTTTTTTCCAAGGCCTTTTAACTTGGGAGGGTAGCAAACTTTTGGTGCTTTTAAAGGGGAGAATGGTCTTGTAACAAAGTTTTTTCTGTGCAGAGAGCCTTTAAAGAATGACACAGGTTGTAGAGTATTTGCCATTGTGATCTGTGGCCATGGAAATAATAGTGTCAAGTAATATTATTCACCTGGCTTGGGAAGCAATTTACTATGGTGAAGTTACAATACATAGATTCCACCTACTTTCTCATTTACACACCTGGGTAAAAGAGGTGATTTGTATAGTATGTACAATGTATATTCAGCAAACTATGATATTGCTCATAACAGGCCAATGTGTTAGACTTTCAGCACTGCTAATTGTGACATTTTTTTAAATTTCTTATTGTGACAGGTATGGTGGATTCCGTAAAAAAACAATTGCAGTATCAGAGAATGAAGACAAGGAAAGTCAGTGCCCATTCACTGTGGTTGCTTCTAATTCAGAGGTACTTAGCAGAGATGATCAATATGTGCTTAATCGAATCTACCACACCAAAACGTTTGAAGATGGCAACCACTTTCACCGACGGATCATGTACATTTGCGACATTAGAGGAGACATTGTAAACAATGTTGCTCTTGTTCAGTATTGCTTTGAAGTGGAAGAACGTGATTTCGATCTTAAGCCACATGGTAACTCCACCAAAGATGGAGCACAAGGCTTCACTCGCACACAATCCTCAACTTTGGCCACCCTGAAAGAGAAGTGTGCAACTCTTGGTCCCAGGGAGGCTGTTCGACAAACTAAAGCAAGTAGTGGTGGGGTTACCAAGGTTGAGTCTTCTGCCCAAACGCCACGAGGACTTAGGCAAGCCAAATATCTCCGAAAAACAGTGACCTCCACCCAACAGCAATTTGGCGGAAGGAATGATGATGATGAAGTTTTGTCTGTCTTGTACCGGATGAAAGAGGAGGACAGCAGTTTCATCCGAGATGTTAGTATAGGGAAGGAGGGCTTATCCATTGTCCTTGCTTCTGATGTGCAGCTGGCAGAGATGGAGAAGTTTTGCATAGAGGAGATGATGTTTGCAGTGATGCAAATAGACCCAAATTTCAACTTGGGCCCGTATGAGTGCACTCCCATCTCATATCAAAATCTTCTCCTTGAAAGGAAGTCCACTGGCAAACCACCAGTTTTTGTTGGACCTGTACTTATTCATTACAAAAAAGATGAGCGCACTTACACGGACTTTTTAAATAAGTTGAAAGCATTAAGAGCTGGTTTGCAAGACATCATCTCTTTTGGAACAGACGGTGAAATGGCCCTTGTAAATGCATTACAGAGCTGCTTTCCCAAAGCAACAGAGAAATCCCTACGTTGTTTTAGACATTTTAGACAAAATGGAGGCCATGCTTAACAAGACAGGAATCAAAGGAACATCAGCAAACCAATATCTGTGGGAAATCTTTGGAAAAGTGTCATCAGAAGGGTGCTACGAGACTGGCTTGCTGGACAGCGAATCTGATGGCGAATTTGATGCCTTGCTTGATTCTATTAAACCGGTCAGGTCAGGGCGTGAAAATTGAATTCATAGTGAAGAAATCCGAGATGATGAAGAAGCATATGATTGCAAAAGTTCGTCGACTGGCTGGTCTTACCTCCATTTCTTCAAGCATTGATATTCCTGTTAAATTCTGCACTTTAGAAGCTGAAAGCGCAAACAACAGGATCAAGGCTAAGAAGCAGAGGAAGGCGTCTGGTTTCATGGGAACCATTGAAGCAATCCGCTCAATTGATGCAGAGCAACAAGAGCATTTTGCGCTGGCTGTGGCAGGCCTACATGAAGATCTGCAGTTAAGAAAGGAATTTGCAAAATTCAAGCGCCCTGATTTTCTGGAACTATCTAGCAGGGAAAGGGAGAAGTTCCTTTGCAGGCTTCGCAACACAAGCCTGAGTAAGCTACTGTCAGAAGATTTGTCCTCACTACTGTCTGGCTATTCCATCAACTCCAGCAGAAAATCCTCATCAACATCAACATCACTAAGTAAAACTGAACAGACAAGTTCACAGCCAAAAGGATAGTTAATATAGGGGACTGGTTATGAAGCCCGGCAAACATCAAAGGGGTAAACAAAGATGGCGAGATTTATGTTGGAAGGTCCACGACAGTGCACAATCTTTTGTTTTGCCATCATACACTATGCATGAATTATGTAACCAACACGTTTCTATTGGTTAGTTTCTCAGAACGGAGTAAACAACTATTGTATTTTGTGCACCGTCAAAGCCAAAAAGCGAACAAAAACCTAAAACAAAGAACTTTGTCGAGTTTCATAACCATTCCCCTCTATTAACTATGCCAAAAGTTACACTGTATAAGCATCAAGAGATAGAGGTTGTTGATGATGACCCAAGGCTCTGTGGCCTTCCAGCCTTTACTCGGCAAGGAATTATAGGTAAAGCTAACAGGATACTCCAAAGTGAGCAACTCTTTCAAGGCCCCTTAAATGGTACAACACAATGGTTTTCGGTGGGGAGTTTTTCTGCAGATCGCCCTCACCAAGTTGCTGTTAAAGGGGTTGCTGGTGAGGTGACTTGTGACTGCGAAGGATGGCGTGTACAGAAATGCTGTGCACATGCTTTAGCTGTATCACAAGAGAAAGGAATGCTGAGCAAGTATCTGGACTGGTGTTCAACGAAGAATCAAGTGAATGTTACGAACATTGCGAACATGAATGTCAGAAGGCAAGCTCTGGGACGGAAAGCCAAGGACAAGCTTCCAAGGGATCGGAAAACGAAAGAAGCACCAACAGTCTTGGTCCAGAACAAATCTCATAGTCATAGAAAAAGTCTTCCAAAAGACAAGTCTGAACACTATCGGTACAGAATCGTTTTCCTAAGTGAAACAACAGCCTACAAATGTTATGGATGCGACAGTGCCATGCGATGTCCACCTGCAGTGCCAGAGTCACCAGAGAACATTGTCTTGACTACAATGGAACATCGCTCCTTCTTGCGTGATGGAAAACTACAGGTAAAGTTTCAGCGAACATACTACCATCTAAGAAGAGATTGCATCCTATCGAAAAATGATGCTTTCACTGGAGGAGCAATTGTCATTGATGATCAGTCACGTCTTGATGACAATCACAAACTTGTCCTAGAAAGAGAATGTGATGTCAAGTTTAAGGACTAATTACAAGCTACTGTGATCTCCATATCAGATAACATGTGTCTCCCAGAGGGGACTCCCCGAATAAAAAATAGTGGTTTTGGTATCCATAAGGTTCAGAGCCAGAGCATTTGCAAAAAACTATAGCAGGAGAAAATATGTTGTCTTAGAATTGGTTTCTCTAAGGGGTGAAAATATATTCAAAACACGCCCACTAAGCAGGATCTTGGAAACTCTTACTGGCTCTTTTCAAAATTTCAGACAAGTACCCTTGTCCTTTTTATATGGGAGTCCCTCTCCCTCGGGATGTGTCTTGTGTCAGCTAAACCTGGGAATTGTTCAATTTTTCACATTTCCATTTAGTCCCTTGTTGCTGTGAGTCATATGATATAGCACTTCAAAATAATATTTGGGATAGAACTAACTCTGGAGAAAGAGGAGCATGGCAAAGTCAGCACAATGTCAATCTAGTCCTACAGGGAAGTTGAATCCAGTATGGTGAAGTCTTAGTCTAATTATACTGTATTTCTGTGGATTTTGAATACATTATTCTCTTTCCATGAGATGTAACCTATAATCTTAGTGCCATGGTGATAATGTGAGTCACCTCCTAATGGCAATAGGAAACAATAACAAAGCATTACATTTAGGCTCTGTGACTCATTATCATCATTCTTATTTCACACTTTGTTGTTTGAGTTGTTTTCACTTTTTTGTTATTAATGTTTCCGAAGCATTTTTGGGGAAAGTACTGCTTTAGTTTGTGATATACAATAGCTAAGAATTTTTCCAGTTAAAAGACCAGACCTCAGATTGGCTGTTTAATTAATACCAAATGATCACAGTCAAGGCACAACTCTCGTTAAACAAAGTTGGTGTCATTTGTTACATTCCCCAAGAACGGGGAATTACTTGTAGGGGTGGAGCTGATTATGGGCTCAACTAAAGGCGTCTTTTGCGCTCTTATTAAGGTTAGCAATTTAAAACAGCATTGCTAACAAACTTGTAACTTGATAGGTTGTGTTAAACCTATTGTGGTTCAGTATTGTTTCAGTTTTGGTCGTTGAAAATTGTTCAACTGTTGATAATTAGATATTGGTCAAGTTTTGGTTATCATTAGCTGTTTCATTTTCTAAACATCATTCCATTCTGTGTGAACATTAATGCAGTTAAAGTTTTCAGATTTTAATCAGGGACTGATGAGTAAATGGAAGGTTCCTATTCAAGTGAACTCAACATGCTTGAGCATTTTTAGGTATACTTTTATTCTGATTATTCCTTCCCTGGCAACACCACTGATAAGGTGTCACGAGAAATGGTTCTGTTCACATTTTTTGAGATTGCAATTTTACCCGCATTCAAGCTATACATAATCATGATTTTATGCCTGTTATTTATTCAAAAAATTTTTTATTGATGAAGTATTTATGATGTCATTGATTTAATAAAAATTATCATTTGTTCAAAACCTATTAATTATTTAGTAAGATGAATTTCAGAGGGGGGAAACAACTGAGAATTGATTTTGTGAAATGTATTTCTTTTTCACTTCAAGAAAACAATTGCATTTTAACACTCCCTTTGGTGGAGCCTCGCATGTATAGGCGCTTATTGGGAGAACCACTTCCTGGTGCAGAAGTAAATTGGTATTAGTAATTTGACATTAACTGACCTCAGTTTTTCCTGCGTCTGTCTGTTATTGACAATGAACTTCGTCGTAACATTGTCATATTAGTCTGCTATCCCCAGCTACAAGATAATGTTTGGTTAAAATTTAGCTAAAAGAGTTACAAACTATTAATAGAGAAGCAAAAAGATATTGTAAAAACACTTGGCTGTTTGAATTTGAGAATAAGTGTCGTGTCTTTCCCGCCAGATGGTAATTATTTTAATGTATTTCATTGTTTCTTGGGTCACGTGATCTTTTAGGTTTTGGCAGTTCAGCCACGAAATTTTAAGCCTTTGTATAGCTTTGTATAGCTTTGCTTTTCTCGTCCTTTTATGGAGTTGTATTTGAAGTATTTTCGAGTTTAACTGCTGCGGTGGCACGGTTATTTTGAATCGAATAAGTATAGGCTGAGTATTCCGCTTGTGGAGCGCTGAATGGGCCGATCGACGACAATAAAGAGCGACAAAGAGCTAGAGGTTTGTGACTGATCTCGTGTTTTGGATTTGCATACATCACAATAAGCATTTTCCTTGCTTTACGAGCTGATATATCCTGAAAACAGAACAGAAAAAGCCTGAACTTAGAATTAACAACGATTTTTTTGCACATGTAAACAGAAGGATTCCGTTTCACTCTTCATGCCAACCGCAAGTAGCGTCCATGTCCGCGTCCTAATACCGCAGCAAAACGAAGCCTTAAATTTATCCAAAGTTACGGAGCTCTGCACTCCCAAGAACGACTCACTACACTTTATTCAATAATTACCAAGATTCTAAACATTAATATGGCGCTCCGAAGAGTATTCAGTTGCATTTGAAAGACATATCTTTATGTTAATAAAGTTAGCGTGATAATTATTTAGTTTCTGCTAACTGATAAATGTAGAAGTAGTGCGAAGCTCGCGTGAGTTCGGTTCAGTTCAGTTTTTCGCGCTAACTATAAAATTACTTCCATAATTACGTGAAATACCTTTCGGATCGTCCTCCTCCTCAAAAACTATCTTCAGTTCGTATAAAACGTCAAACATTTTGGACTGAACTCCCCTTTCGTCAAACCTTTCGTCAAGCAGGCCAAGTTTTGCTTAATGATTAACTGAAACTATCAACTTCCTGTTCTCCAAATTAGGAGCCAACCGGAAGTAAGGTGAATTTACTTTCATATGGGACCATGTTCGTGGAGGTCGACGGAATGGATGGATGGATGAACACGAGACGAGTCCGAGAGGAACTGGCACTTAGAATACAAAATGGCGGCTTGACTTAACACAGCACGACACTGTGGGAAACGTCGCGAATCTTTCTTAATTTGGCCCATTGTTGACCGGAATTTTAACCTTGAAATGGGTAAAAGTTTCAATATTAATTAATTTTATGTTTTTTTCATGATCCGAGTCGATCCGAGTCGATCCGAGTCGATCCGAGTCGATCCGACCCGGACTGGCGTTCCGACTTGATCCGGTCCGACTTTTGTACCTGCCTGTTCATAATTATTTTATCATCATATCTTTAATTTGAGCACGGAATCAGTTTTTTTGTACAGTGTTAAATCTTCTCACCCAGTGTTAGAGCTGTGAAACTTCAACAAATTCCGATTTAATTAACTGACATAAATAAGCTTACATGTGAAAATAAAATATAATATGTTAAGAACCAATGCTTACCACTGCTTTATTACATGAGCTTCGTCTACTGCGATCGCACACAGTTTTCGAAAATACAGGTCGCTTGATAACACCTTTCGCCAGCGTTCGATATTCAGCCATGCCTCCGGACTACCGAAAACGATTGAGAAGACACCCTTTTCCACACCCATCGCTTTTTCCTCGTCTATCTCACTGAGAGTGACTGCTGGAATTCCAATTGTGGTTAGCTTTTCAACCTGATCTTTCATAAGATTGACCAGTGGCGAGATCACAGCAACAATATGGCCTGGAGCTTCGAGCAACACATCAAAAATCAATGGAAGAGCTTGATAAATTAAGGATTTTCCAAATCCAGTCGGCAAATTAACAAATACATCTGTTTTGTTTATCACAAAACTAGTAATCGCTTCTTCCTGGAGAGGATTTAACTCTGTAATACCGAATTTTTGGCACACTAGTCGCAACACTACACTAATGTCCGCCATGTTGTCGCGGGAACGAAGCGTGGGGTTAAAGTCCAGCTTTGCGCCGTATGGCAGAGACGCTATGATTGGCTAATCGCCAACGAACGGATGTGACCGAACCGTTGAGCAGACGTTCGTGGGGAGGAACGCGTGACAAGCCTAAGAACGTCTGCGTGGGAGGCTACAGTGTCGGTGGCTAGCGTTGGATATTTACCTCGCCGCCTCGTGGTTCAGTAAATATCCAGCGCTACCCACCTCCACTTCGGTGAATAGTTGTTAATTATTCACTATTTTTCAGTTCTGTTTAATTGAGAACAGAGTTCGTTTACTGATCTTTGTATGATGTGGCTAAATGCCCGGCAGCCTAGTCTCCTTCGCAGCCGTTATCAGGGTCGTCACACAACGCTTCTCCCCACTAACTAACTTAGTGGGGAGAAGCGTTGCGTGACGACCCTGATAACGGCTGCGAAGGAGACTACCGGCAGCAGGGTAGGTTCTTAAATGGACTGAATGCCCGGCAGTCTGAATTTTTCACAGAATTTCCGCTGAAAGGTTTTTCTAAACTTTTTGATGGCCTTTGTTGTTTTTTTTTTTTTTCAGAAGTAAAGAGCGATTCCAAAAATCATGTTGGTTGGCAAGATGACGAATTGTTCGAGTTTGGGCATACTATAAAATCGGCATATGCTTGACACTTGAAAAATTTATGCGGCACCCATCGGTATAACGTTAGAGATATTTATCGAACTGCGACAAAGAGCTTCATTCCAACCTAATGTGAAAATGCGATGTTTCTTTAGAATAGCCAAGCGATTCTGATTGTAGTGGACGAATTCTCCAAGCGAGTAATGATCAGTAATTGTAAATAAAATGACCAATAAAATCTACATAACACATTTACAAAGCTTCGGTCGCAATTGAAGCGGTAAGGTTTAAATATATAGACTAGAGACGTCCAGGAACTTCTCAAATCGGCTCCTCTTGTCAAAAGAGGGTCTGAATGGGGTTAACCGACTAGCGACAAAGAGAGAAAAATAGTACTGACAAAGTACCGACAAAACGAGGAAAAAATAACGACTAGCGCCAAAAAAATCTAACTGACAACCGACATGATCTGACGTCATACGGATGTTTGTAATCCGAAAAAACAAAATTTTGAATTTATTTCTAGGTCAGGAAATGTTCAGATCTCATTTTTGCTGGGCTCTATTTCAACAGACGAAACCACATTAAATCCAGATTTAGTCAATTGTAGATCCTTCTTTTCGGGAAGCCGCGGAGGCTCATAGGCCAATTCCGATATATTAAAATTCTAACTTGGCTCCGACGCTTAGGGTAATAAAACAAAACAGATTAACTATTCATCTCTCATTCTCGATACGATTTCTTTTGTTTTATTTCATTACGCCTCGAAGTCATATAAAAGGGAGTACGAATTCTCGAATTCATCACTTTTTACCAGAATACATTGCATTTAAGACCTTGCCACTGATCTTGTGGCCAGATAGTCAGTACTAAGGACATAAGATGAGTGCTAAAGGCATGCCTGGTAAGGACATACGATGAGTGTTAAGGACATAAGATGAGTGCTAAGGACATAACATGATCAGTATTAAGAACAAATGAACAGTGCTAGGGAAAGTTGATAAGGGACTGGGTTGGAGAGGTATGGGCGACTATACGTCCGGGAGACTATATATATGGCATACATCCTGTCACTCAGAATTAAGAGTTTCAATCCGATTTTTGGAGTAAATTTTATCTCCACAACAAGTTAATTAAGCATTGCTCTTTTTAAAAACAACAACATTGTAAGTCTTCAACTTGGGAATTTAAAGTGGGACTCTGTTCCCATTAACCGATTTTCTATTGAATTACTGAGTCGCACGTGCATAACATAAATGAAGGCTCGAGTGTACCTAGACATTTTAGGAGTCTGGTTGCTTATCCTCTTCACAGAACGGCTCGAAACTCGAGCCTAAACTGTAGAATGGCGATGTAAAAATATGACTAATATTCTTAAGGCCCGGCCAAACGGATCCAACATGTTGATGCAACATCATCCAACATTGTTGAATTCAACATGTTGCACTCGTTTGGCCACCGTGTTGCACGATGTTGCATGATGTTGGATGATGTTGAACGAAGTTTGATTTCCATCAAACATCGTCTTCAACATCATCCAACATTTCTTTTGTTCTTAAGTGTGAACAAAAATGTTGCATCTGTTTGGCAACCATGTTCAACATTGTTGAACGCGCGCATTTCCGCGAAGCTGACTTTTGGCAATGAATCACTGTTTATACTTGCTTCGTGCGTTCCGAAGGAGGAAAGTTTTCAATCACTCTACGAAGAAAGTACAAACGATCTCTCCGAAAAAAAAAGAAAGGGCAAAGCAGCCGTTGAAAACCCGAGAATTGTGAAATAGCCGCTCTCGAAATACAAAACTGGAAACTTTAGGGATCGATAAGTTTCTTCTGCCGCGAGGAATCATAGTTTACTGTTAATCTTTCGGCTGCAGCTATATTGTTAAAATATCGCTTTTCTCCCCTTTGCTTTATCAAGTGTTTAGTCTTTATTCTTTTTGTTACTCTATCATCCTCCTCTTCCAACATTTCAAGCAGAACTTGAGAGCAAGAGCGGCTGAACACCTCTTTACAGTCGATCAATCGCGCGCCATTTCTTAGGCAAACCAATATTTGACCCAGACCTCTCTAGCCCAACTGTTGAATCCAACATGTTGCATTCGTTTGGCCACCTCGTCCAACAATGTGCAACATCGTCCAACAATGTTGGATTCAACAATGTTGGATGATGTTGGATCCGTTTGGCCGGGCCTTTAACTTCTTCTTTAGGCCCGCGTTGCACTTGAGAAAAATTTCTGAGATGTCGCAAAATGTTGCCCCCAGCTACAATGTTTGTCTCAGAAGTTATCGGAGACAATTAAAACGTTGCAGTTTCAGGTCGCACTTGACGACAAAATTGTCTGTGACATCAACCTGAAGTAGAAAACCCTTTGTCACTGTATATCGTGCAGGCTTTCTTGTCTGTATTTCCCTCTTTTTTATGCAAAGTGATTATTGCAGAACAGGTTACTATGAATCAACGCAAAATCGCGTCGTTTCTGGCTTTGTATTTATACCTTCTTAACTTGGCTGCAGGTAACGATGCACATGCAGAGTTTCACGCAAATACGAGCACTTCGAGCGCAAAATTTTGATGCTAAAATTGCTGCAGTTGTACATCACTATACTGATAGCGACCCCAGAACAGCCACGCTATCCTGTACTCCTCATATTCAGGCTCATCGCTAGGGGGAGAGGTACCCCCTTCCCAAAACCCTTACCCTAATTATGACCAAAATCTGCGATATAGTCTACCCTATTTATGACCTGACCAAAAATTAGAAACCCTGTTTATGACCTGAACCTTACATGAAAATCCTGTTTTAGACTGTCCTGCGTTATAACTGGATCTTTAATTCAGACTAATGTTAAATGACCGCGAAAATAATTTGTAAAGGGCTTTTGCTGATTTTCTTTTCGATAATGACGAAAAAGTGGCTTCTCGGCTTTAAAACATACCCACATCAAGGCTAGAGTACAAAAACCATACCCTATTTATGATCAAAATGGCCAAAATCAGCTTAAATCGATTCCTTATGACCAAACCAGCTGAAAAACCATACCCTTTGAGGCCGCACCTACTTATATAGCCCATGTAAGGGAGCGCCCCCCCTCCCCGCCCCCGCTGGCTCATCGTACGGTTCCGAGACCTTATATCACAAAAGGGGAAATCTGATCGAGACTAGACACGAGTGACACAATACTGTGAGCGCCGCAAACAAGTCCCACTGAAAAATGAAATAAGAAGCGAAGACATTTATATTTAAGGATCTTTGAAATTGAATGACAGCTTACATACCAAAAAAAACATTTATTGTTTGTTTTCGTAAAAAGCCCTGCTCAGAGGCTATACGATGGCTTCTTTGAAGATTTGTCTCCGTGGACAAGTTTTTGTCGGCGCAGGGACAAGTAAGTCGCACTTGGCGTGGTCAACTGATGACAGGAAAATATCAAAAGAATCATTGTCGCAAAAAAAAGCAAAAAACAATGACTGTACTATCTCCGGCAAAATTATTAGAAGACCTGGCTCACTGTGACGCGCGTACAGCTTTTTGACCTTCCTTGGGCTTAAAACTCTTTCCCTACCGGCTCACCAAATTTGGTCACTCCAGTAACCGAGCATTGAAAGCGTGACAGAAAATTGGCGTTACTTTCGATTCTCACCAAATTTGGACAGTACAGTGGAACCTCGATTTAGCGAAGTCGCTGGGGACCGGCCAAATTTCTTCGTTAAATGGAGGGTTCGTTACATCGAAAACTTCGATATAACGAATTTGAGGGGAAACGACCAAAATGTTCGTTAAAAATTAATGAGTGATTTGTAACACAGGTGACTTTTGTGGAAATACTATAGTGCCAATGTCTATGACATAGAATAAGCCGTTGACTGAAAGGTTGCTGTCTCTTTACCATAAGGATTAAAGGATTTGCTGACTGTTGATCTGTTCAGCGTTTATCTTCTTTCCCGTTTTGACGTTGTAATTCGTTATATCGAGGTAGATTTTACGTTTGGACTTCCGGATTATGTTCGTTATATCGAGGAACTCGTTATATCGAGGTTCGTTATATCGAGGTTCTATTCCATACATTTTACTGTAATTTTGGCTGGGACATAGAGTATTGTTCGTTATATCGAGGACTTCGTTAAATAGAGGTTCGTTAAATCGAGGTTCCGCTGTAGAATGATCTCATCATTGCCCAATTACAGGCCGTTTTTCAGCTTTTTTGTCATATCCCCCCTCGGGAGAGTTTTGTCAAGTCAGCAAATTAGTATGCGAAAAGAAGTGATGGCTGTTTCGTCGGCGAAATGTTTATTTGCCAAAATCTGGGGCCAAATCTTTCGGAGATAGAAGTCAGGACATTTGTAAGTATAAAGAAAGTAATTCTGGACCAGTTGCTGGCTTCTAAGGTTGAAATTATCCAGAAGAAAGCTTTTTGAACTTGTACGTGATGAACGCCACGCGGTGAACAAATAGAATAAATTATAGGTTTTTACACTGTCTCGCTCTGTTTTTTGTTTCGTTCTCTTTTCGTTCTCCCTTCGAGGTCATTTTTTCGTTCAAATCAACTAAGAGTAGATCGAAAAAGATGTTCCCATTCAATTTTCAGCTCTCAGGCAATAATTCTGGATTTTTTTTACCAAAAAGTCGGCTCTTGTTATCTGCGTGTTTTTCCGTTGCTATGGGCGACCGTAGCTCCTTTGTTGACTCGACGAGGTCAAGTGGGGTCACAAATAAAATTCTAATTCTGGTTTTAATTATCATAGATTTCAACTAAATTGTGGGAAGTCTATTATTGACAATTACTCTTAATGTTAGTATTTCCTCTCGCGCCATGTAAAAAGAGATCTGTTCTTCACTCTACATGTAGATCATTTACTGTTGTGTGTCCTGCAACCGTTGAATGTAAATTCTCTCAGCCAGTGGCGAGGCTATTTACTACTGTTTTGCTTCTGTTCTTTTTTCTCATCATGATTTTTGGCTCATCTTTTGGATTACCCTCTTCCTGCTCTTTGAGAGACATGAGGAAACTTCTGCTCGCAAGCTCTGCTCGCAACAGCTGCTTTCGGCTGAATTGTGTCGAACTACTTGATCTACGACTTTCAAGCAGACTTTATTTGTAAGAGAAACTATACAGAAATTTCTGTAATGTCTGCGAAGTACTTAGCTACCATAAAACAGGCCCTCGGGCGAATCAAATTAAAACTTGGCCTCATTCAATACTATGCGGAATCTTTGTCTCGCAGGGTACTATTATATAGAATAACAGCAGACGCGTATTTAAACAAAAAAGACTTGAATCAACCAGGTCGATTTGCGTTGTATCTACCTGGAAATACGCTGAAATGACACCCTCTATTTCTTACCACTTCTCTACTGTGGCCCGCCTGACGGCTCGTGGCTTTGCTGCTCGCGGTTTGACCAGTCGCCTCGCATTCAGCCCGGCCAATTCGGCTCGTCGCGGATTTTATCAAACCCCAAGAAAAAGACTTTTTGGTGCTGCTAATAAACCCAGTACAAGCTTGTCTGGCACGGAGCAGTTCAAAACTCGCCTCATTCAAACAGAAAAGGAGTTCGAAAGTATCATCATAAACGCATTGGTGAAGGAAGGTTGGGGGCCGGGTTTACAAGATGCTGAATGTTTCATGGCTTGTGATCCAACAGCAGGGTTTGTTGGTGAGTTGAACGGGATACCTATTTGTTGTGGTACAATAGCAAAATATGGCGACAGCTTTGCTTTTGGTGGTTCTTATATCGTGAGCACAGAATTTAGAGGAAAGGGATATGGCCAGAGGATATATGACGCTGGTATGTCGAGTGTGGAGCATTTTCCCAGCATTGCATTAATTTCGGGTCCGAAGCGGGAGGAAATTAACAAACGTAATGGATTTCGTAGTCTTTTTTATGGGGCATTCTTCATCTTTAACATTCAAACCACCATAGCTTGCTTCTCTGAGACATCGATAACATCACCCGGCGTAAAAATCAAACGCACTGAAGAAGTGAATAAGCAAGCGTTATTCATGTACGACACCAAGGTGTTTGGCTTTGAACGACATGCTTTCTTGTCCAAATGGCTTCGCATAACTGGTAGTCATGCACGTGTGGCCATCGACAGTGAAGGTTCTATCGTGGGTTATACAGTGGCCCGACAACCGTTTATCACAGGGAGTTACAAGATTGGCCCGCTGTTTGCAGATTCAGAAGCAATTGCAGAGAAGTTGCTGAAAGCGGTGTTCGAGGAGCTGCTTCGACTAGAGGGCCCTGCTCCTGTGGTCTGCATTGACGCCCCTACAAAGAAAGCCACGAGACTGTGTGAAAGGCTTCAAGGAAAGAAGTCGCTGGAGTTGGTGTACATGGCCATGAATGATCTCCCTGACGCATGTTTTGATAAATGGTTCGGTTATACTACGGTTCAACTTGGTTAAGCCGTTTCTCAAGTTCTGGTGTATTTGCGCCCGCTCAAGATGTCAGCAACTTTGTGCGCTTTTATATTTTGAACGGAAAATAACTGTTTGCTGTTGACAGTAAATCAGGAAAGAGTTCATTTATTTTGTTGTAGTGTAAGGAGAAGATTTACCAGGGGAAAATTGTCAGTCATTTCTGTCTTTGTCTGTGTGGGACATATAAATCCTTTTAGAAAGGTGAAAAGTTATTCCTTTTGGTATTTCGTAGTTTAAGCGCAGCTGTAACTATCATGGAAATTCTTTGTTAGATATTCCGTTTGCATTGAACCTTGTACATGTACTTCTGCATAGCTGTCCTTCTATTATTTTTTGGTTAGAACTTCGTTTTGAAGATCTTTTGCGTATATACTCCATTTAAGAGAGATAAGTTTTGTTTTAGCTGCCAGTCTAGTTTTGAATACATGAATGATAGTTTTTTTTAAGGTATCAGTGTACCCCAAATGACCATCATTCTTTGGCGCCGCTTTACGGTCGGAAGGTTGACGCAAACCCTACTAAAGTATATATTTTCTGAAAGCTTAATAATTGTAGATTACGACGGCTTATTCACTAACGTAAAAAAATTAAGGTTTCCCGAATATAGCGCGTTATTTCTCGAAGTATAGAGGTTCACTAATCAAGTTCGTTTCCGGTCGGATTTGAGCGGGAGAACGCGATTAATATCGCTATGTCTTCTTGACACCTTTCTCTAAATCAAAGGGCTCTTAGCGCCAGCTAATGTAATGACTAATGTGCATTCTGCTCTTTGGTTATGAAATATTGGTACAGTTGAACCCGTATGAAACAGCAGGAATGAAGTTCAAATAGATATTATTAGTATATACCACACAAGCGAATAGTACTTTTTGCACGCGCTGATTGGGTAGCTTGGAGGTGATTAGCCAAGTACTATTTACCTCGGAGCAGCCGAAGAAAAACAAAATGGCTTTTGTCGCTACATTGTCACAAGTAAAGTTACCCTTTTGGCCGCTGGTTATTCAGCTTGTGTGGTATATACTAGAACAACATTATTCACCTCAGTGTCGGTGAATAATTGTTAATTATTCTTGGGAAAATATCCATTCCTCGTTGGGATTGGAAATCAGACAGTCTCCTTTGTTGCAGGGATATAGGCATTATGTGGGATCACATATTGTTGATCCATTTCCACGAACACCAAAACCGCACAAATCATCTCAGAAGTAATTGCCGTTTGCATTAAGTTAGGGAAGATTAAAAGTCAGCCTTTGGCACTAGGAGCTCTGGGTAAACGATGTGAACTATGATTGGTCGATGGTTACCTTTAATTTGGAAACCACTGATCAATCATAGTCCAAATTTTGTATCTGAACCACCCAGTAATGGTAAAGGTCTGCATATGAGCCAAGGGGCCTAACAGGTCAGAGCTTATCGCAGTTTCTGTAGCATGAAGCAACTAGGAAATTTCTACTCTCCCCTGGATGAGATGCTAGACCATTGCTGGGTTACCCCCAGTGTTAAGTTCACCCGTGACAATTTATATATACACCTTGGTGGAAGGAGGCACTGTGAGAGAAAAGTGTATTTCTCAAGAACACAACACAGTGTCCCCGGTCAGGGCTCGCACCCAGACTGCTTTATCCAGAGACAAGCACACTAACCATGAGGCCACTGTTCCTCCCACCAACCCAGGGCTGGCAGTCAGTCTCCCCAAAGTTCTGTCAAGGGTAATAGGTTGCTTAAGAGTAACAAAATATGAGGATGTCTAAAACTCTAATTTATGATGTTCGTGGTGAAATATTAAAGATATCTAGTTAAATGACTATTATGCTGTTAAATAATATGTAGATTTAGGCCAGCCTAAAAGCGTAGGTTGAGAAAATTGAAAAAAATAGAGTTAATTATTGACAAAACCAAATCATTGCCAGAAATATTGGACAAGATGGCGGCCGCGCTTGCGCATGACGTCCATAATGGCGTCCAAATAATATAAGAAACTGTATGGAAATTTGTAAAATTTCTAAAATATAACAATCAGGAGCTCATGGTCCCGTCTGCTCTAGCTCGAGACATATTCAGTATTGATTCTGCTATTCATCAAACCTCACAGTGACTCGATAAATAAAAACCACTTACTTCCTGAGCCAGTTCTTTTTTTCACTGTTCATTGACCTAAATCGCCATACATTTCTTTAAAATCCGTCGTTCTCGGTCCCAAGCACTCGCCGATTACAGGAAAGTGCATCAATGAAGTCAACTGCTCTAGCTCGAATTGACTACTACTGAGTTCGAAGCGTCCAAAAATCCTGTAAAATTGCCATTTCCTCTCATCAGAAAACTTCCCAACGCGCCAAAATATCCCTTATTTTCCATGTTGCACGAGTGACGGGACGCCATTTGGAAAACTATGACTGAAATGGTTAAACACGAGCAATGCTGATCTTTGAATCGTCGGCCATCTTTGTTTATGATCTTGCTGGGAAATAAATAGTTCTCAGGTCCTTTTCGGAATAAAAATATGCCAGGCGTTGAATGCAAACTTAGAAGTCTTGGCGCGAAAAGCAAATCAAAATTCTTATCGCCGCCATATTGAATTCTCTTGATAGTCTATTGTTCTGGAGTGTAATACGATATACCGCTGATAATTGTTAGCGGGCTCGAAATGTCCTTGATTTCTGGCGATGTACAACAGAATTTCATTCTTGCACTATACCGGCTAACATTGATAAAATAACAGAAAATAAAAGCGAAGAACTCACGTAAAAAATCAATCTGAAAACAAGAAATCAGTTAATTTCTTCGCCGTGTGACGAAATATTTATACGGCGCTGCGAAAAAAACGTTTAAGTTCTAAATCAAAAAGACGACAAAAACAAGTCAATTATGTTGAGATCAGTCGCATTTCAAGTGTGTTAAATTAGTGCCCATTCAGTTCTTTTCTTGGCAGTTCTGTAGTAGCTGAATAAGACTCCCAAAAATATTGGAACGAAGCGAATAATCTATAAGTAAACAAAGCGCCTGGAGGTCGCCGTAAATTAAATATGCAGAAATCCAGTGTGCAAGTACTGTTCACTTTAAAAACCTAAAATTCCAAAATACAGGGAACCAAATGAAAGAAATGCAAAAGGAAGTTCAATAGCAGTAAAGTTTCATTCAAGCTGAGGCGAAGAAACCTATTTAAAAGCGAAAAAATGTTGAAAATTTCGCAGACGTGTCACACTGCACGAGCAGTGTTCAAATTAATTCTTCATGCCAAAGCGAAAGCTTTGGTTATTGCCAACCGCTTTTGCAGTCATTTTAACGCCCGTGGCTTTACTAATCGTTCCAAAAGTTTAAATCAACTTCAAGTAATAATTTACATTACCATTGTTGTTTCTAAAGTCCGAGAAGCTGCTTTAAATCTGTGAGTTGTCGTCAAAACTTATAAAGCGCTCCGATCTTCATGTTTTCGTGATGGTTGTAGGAAGAAAAATACCGTTCAGGGTCCCCCAGGCGTGAACTTTTCGGCTTCTCAAGCATATGGCGATTTTCAGAGGTTGCGACATTCTGACTTGATGTTAAAATTTATTTATTACAGCATACACACGTTGTTTTATTCCCCGACACCGTTTTTTTGTCCAATTATCGGACAACGTTCTCTCCAAATTTCAGCGAAAAACGTTGAAAATTCGCCGGAAACGAACTCAAAATGTGGGCTTCATTCGCTGAAATTTTCGTTTCGAGATATGAAGGAAAATATACTTTGGGGCGTTCTTCCGGTGTAATGAGACAATTACATAACATGTCGCAAAATTAATGACCTGTTGATGGATCAAGGGAAGGATTATTTTGCTTTACGTATGTAACAATAGAGCTCATATCAATTACCAGGCGGGAAATATTCTTTTGCAAGATCTGATTTCCGCCGCTCGCGCAACAAGGTCAATAAGGACTGAATAATTTTCGGTCAAATTTTGGTTTTCTGCTTTTTAAAAGCCCTAGCAAATGTGGATTCACATTCCTTCTAACGAAACAGCTTGAGAGATGCCGAAGACAAGGAAAAAGCGTTTGCGTAAACAAGGGAAAGGAAACCTTCGGGGACTTTCGCGTCCCGGGTTTCGCGTGCAGATATCGATCAAGAATTTACAACTTCGAACGGCGAAAGTGCGTAGGAAATTATGATCAGAGAAATGCAAAGTTCTCGAATGGCAATCCTCGTTTTGACAGGACACGATCCAACATGAACCAAGCTCGGATCTTACAGAAACATTCTCCAACAAAGTCACATCTGCGTGACAAAACCGACAAAAAAAACTGATTTCAAGAGATTTTCTTGCAGGCGATCGTCGGCAACAGTTGTGCGACCAACTTTTGCCATGACTCTTGTGAGTCCGGTTCTGCGGGTTCGTCTTTGCCTTTGCCTTCAGTTTTCGCCCGGCTAGCACTAACGGTGTCGTTCTCCCATCGATTTTGTTTTTGATCACTAGCCGCAAACACATCCGCTCGCTCCTTTACGAATGAAATTGAACCCTTTTTCCTCTTTGAAGGTTTCTTGAGAACTTCGCACTAGCAAGAGGACAAGACCTTTTGCTTTTTTTCTTCGATGACATGGGATAGATAAAGGCTATTAAATTTATAGTCTATAAATACTCGAAGTAGTACATCGACAAATCGAACAACATCGCGTCTGTCACGCGAGCTTTCAATCCAAATTTATTCTCGTGACGAAGTGTCGACAGGGTGTTGACAACTATCAGTTAGAGATAATTAATGGAAAGAAAAGTTTTTCGTTAATAACTTTGCTTAGAATCAATCTTTTTTCATAGAATTTTCTTTAAATGAAAGATTGCAATAATATCTATCTGAAAAAGCGAAAAACAATTTTTTTGAAAAATGATCAAATTTGGGGTACACTGATACCTTAAACGGATCAGCGTACGATTATCGTGCTTTTTTGTTTAAAGTATATGCTTGAGCAGTAAAAACGAATGTACCTGACATTTTCAATAATAAACACATGCAATGAAAATAAATAAGTAATCCAAACACGAGCAAATACCGTTGTCTCAGAATGTCTGCACGAATTAAAGGACACAAACAGCTCTGGCCGGACCGCACTGATCTGAACACTAGTTTTCTCACTTTGAAAAGATATCACCCCAACTTGAAATCAAAGTACGTCTTCATCTCCGCTTCAATCTTCGAAGTGTTTTGCCTGATTTTCAATCGTTTACTGAAAAACCTGTTTTTGAGTGTGCTTTTGCTCATCCTATAATGCTGTCTTTGTCATATTTGGTTAAAAACAGTATGGAACGTGTCACTGTGATATACAAATTAGCCGTGAAATGGTATCTAATGCGCATGTGCGCAAGCTGACTGTGTCCCTTTACGCAAACTATGAGGCGGTGCACAGTCGTCACAAGAGGCCTTGTGATTGGCCGACGACTTGAACAAAAAACATCGAGAAATAACAGTTTCGACAAGCAAGGTCCGATTAATTATTGGTGATTACTTTCACGCCGCAAAACGATATCCGAGTAATCTTCCATCACAAACCTTAATCCGTATCT
>JAHPZR010000958.1:15000-30000 GCA_019787425.1 Platygyra sinensis | reverse complement strand
GAACAACAAAATTAAAAGATAAGGCAATTTGAATTTTTGCTTGAAGTAAGCTTATAATTTTAAAATACCAAATGATTAATTTTAAATTGTGTTTTTATATATTTTAAGGTGATCTGTTTTTTTTTTATATATATATATAGGTCTAGGACTCCTTTACAGTTCATCCTTTCATTTTTAACGATTGCTTGTAAAAATAAATCACGGGCACGAGCACCGCCAAGATTTCAATGTGTGCATAAAACAATACAACACAAAAGCAGGCTATCTTATGCTTACCTTGGACTCTACAAGGCGAGAAAGCGAGTAGAAAAATGAACCACGTCTTGTAAACTTGAGTAAACACGATGTCACTTCCTGACTTTGACTTGCAACAATTCTTTGACCTCGCCGGCTACGCTGTTGTGACCGATACATCATCACAGCTATAAATACCTCTCGCAGCTTTCATCTACGTGTGAGAAAAAGTGCTAGGCAAATTACGGCTAAATTGCAGAATACCCCGCCACTTATTTGCATCTCATTGAATAAGAATAGAATAATAAAAAACCCTATTTTGGGGGTCTTGGCCCATGGACCATATAGGATACAACTATTCACATATTTACAAATTAAGAAAAGACTTTATATCTGGTTTTAAAAATTTTATCCATGATTCAGCTTCAACTATATGCAGTGGTAGGTTGTTCTAATCCTTTACTATGCGAACAAAAATGAAAATTAGTTAAACGTTTTTTAAACGTCAATGTACTAAAAACCCAGAGCTTTGTATCGTGCGCTGTGGAGATGAATTTGGCTTGGAATTTATCTGAAACGGAGCGCTTAACCCTGTACTATGATTCTGTGGGGGAATTGGAGCAGCTGGCATGCTTTCAGTGTCTTTTTTTTCGCTTCGAGCAGGAGTCACTTCAGAATCGAGTGTGTAGGCCTTTACTCTTTCTTACGAGAGGAAACTAAAAAAGCGATAAATCTCTTAAGGACGTTCGCGCCCATTGCTACTGCGCATCTATGGTGCGCACGCTATTCATTGGTCACGCGTGTGCCACGTCATGTATTTCAAGCGCGCTCACCGAGTCGAAAACTCAACAAAATATAGAGCTGATGGCCTTTGCGTTAACTTGGTGTGTGAATATTTTTTGTTGGATGCTCGGTGACCCCCACCTTTTTTCCGGCAGATCACTTCCTTTCCTGATTCTTTCCATTATACTAAAAAACAAAAAAATCTGTATGTGGGAAGTTTTAATTATTTCTCAAATACTATTCAAATAGGGTCGAATTGGTTCATGGATACAGGTGCGCGTGACTTAGAAGTTGCAATTTTTAAGGCTAATTCTAGCTGATTTGATGACATATGTAACAAAGATCTATCAAATAGGCCTATATATGCTGTGTTAAACAAACATAACTTAGATTGAATTTTTCAACTTAAATATATGCCGATATAGTAACGAATAAGGCAGAATCGCCTCGAATGACTGGAAATCTTAGAAATGCTATGGTCTGAGCTACGCCTTATATTCAAAACGAGTTCGGTGACCCCCGATTTTTTCTTGCGTTTTTAATCTAATCTTATCATTTTCTACCTACAGTCAGAAGTTTTAAAATGTGGGAAGTTTTTGGGCGCGAACGTCCTTAAAAGACTTCGGATCGCGCTGAAAAGCAAGATAACAATAGAAAAGACAACAAGGCATAGAGGTCAGTTATTTTTATTACAAAATTTACCAAAATCTAGGCTAAATTGTCTATTGACACTTTTCCCAATACAAACACTCTCTAACATGACACCTCCATATGCTAAAAGGCGAGAGTCACGCTTCGCGTAAGGAAACTGGGTCGCTGAGTACCATTAGAAAGATGACGGCGGTAACAATTCCACGTTTCACGAGCTGAACGTTTGCATTAATATTTACAAAAATAACTCCTCACAACGAGAGCTTGGGCCGCCTCTGTCACACATAACGCTAAGACTGAAACAGGTTAATTTTAAGGCGCGGTTATACGATCTAAAAGATCGTCTTGATTCTAATCATTTTGGGCTCATTTATTGCATGGATTACCTTGCGTGGTAGAGATTCCCTTCTCGTTAAGCTCGATACGAGACGAGAGGGAACCTCAGCTTGCAACCTGTCAAACAGATAATGTTTGCGGACAAATATCTTAGCATATTTTTGCGCAAATGGCGGCTATTGTTCATTTCATTTTACCCTGGTTACCAATGGATTAAGTGGTTGCGATCCGAATTAGAAAGAGGATCTCTGTCCCGCAGGATACTAACGTACAGAATTTCAGCAAACACGCATTTTTAAACAGAAAAGACTTGAATCAACAACCTGGAAGTAGGCTGAAATGAGACTGTCTATTCCTTATTACCACTCTACTGTGGCCCTCCTCGCGGCTCGTGGTTTTGCTGCTCGCTGTTCGGTCAGTCGCTTCACATTCACCCTGGCCAATTCGGCTCGTCAAGGATTTTATAAAAGTCCAAGAAACAGACTGCTTGGTGTTCCTACCAAACCCTATACAGACTTGTCTGGCACGGAGCAGTTCAAAATTCGCCTTATTCAGACAGAAAAGGAGTTCGAAAGTATCATCATAAATGCCATGGTGAAGGAAGGTTGGGGGCCGGGTTTACAAGATGCTGAATGTTTCATGGCTTGTGATCCAACAGCAGGGTTTGTTGGCGAGCTGAACGGGATACCTATTTGTTGTGCTACAACTGCAAAATATGGCGACAGCTATGCTTTCATGGTTCTTATATCGTGAGTAAAGAATTCAGAGGAAAGGGATATGGGAAAAAGGTATATGACGCCGCTGGGGCGAGTGTGAAGCATTTTCCCAGCATTGGAACAATTGCGGGCCTGAAGATGGAGGAAATTAACAAAAGCAATGGATTTCGTAGTCTTATTTATGGGGCATTCTTCATCTTTAACATTCCAACCACCATAGCTTGCTTCTCTGAGACATCGCTAACATCACCCGGCGTAAAAATCAAACGCATCGAAGAAGTGAATAAGCAAGCGTTATTCAAGTACGACACCACAGTGTTTGGCTTTGAACGCCATGGGTTTTTGTCCAAATGGCTTCGCATGACTGACAGTCATGCACGTGCGGCCATCGACAGTGAAGGCTCTATCGTGGGTTATACAGTGGCCCGACCAACGTTTATCACAGGGAGTTACAAGATTGGCCCGCTGTTTGCAGATTCAGAAGCAATTGCAGAGAAGTTGTTGAAAGCAGTGTTCGAGGATCTGCTAAGACAAGTGGACCCTGCTCCTGTGGTCTGCATTGACGCCCCTACAAAGAAAGCCACGAAACTGTGCGAAAGGCTTCAAGGAAAGAGATCGCTTGAGTTGGTGTACATGGTCATGAATGATCTCCCTGACTTATGTTTTGATAAATGGTTCGGTTACACTACGGTTCAATTTGGTTAAAGGAGAAGGTCACTCCAAAAAACGTATATTTTTTGTAAGGGGGTTTAGAATTTGAGAAAGGCCAAACCACGAACTTGGGATTGTACAATTGTGACTGTCCACAGGAAAACATACGCTAAAAACTAACAGATAACTAACGGATAGTTAACGGCCTTCAAAGCGTTGTTACACTTTGTGCTAGCAACAGCTCGTTACAACGTTGCAAGTAAACGCTTTGCATTAACGGTCTAGAGGCTTAATAATCCTGCTTAACGGCTCATGAAAACAATTGGCAATTGTTTAATGACTGTGAAAAAAAAACTGGATAACCGTTAAAGCAATGCTTTCATCTGATCTTAGTAAGACGCTAACAAGCGAAAAAGCCGAATCATGACTAATAAGTTTTGTACCCGCATGAATTCCATAATCACTTCGTAGTACAATTCGTTGCAACGCGATGGTTCATGCAGGACAATTATCAAAATAGTCAAAAAAACATCCCGCGCTGCAATTGTTTTTTTGGAATGAACTAATCGCGAATGCATTATTGATCAATTCAGTCGCGTTATACATACTTTATCGGTGAACTGCACACAGTTTTGTCGAATTTTTAATACCCATTATCATGCATTTGCACTGTAGCCAATAGATTCGAATTCGATCAGACCGAGACAATTAGCTCACGGCCTAACGTACGCTTTCACTCTCCCCTGTAACATTTTGACTTTTACTGCTAACGGTTAGGTAAACGCCTCTAACGTTTACGAGAAAATTCTCGGCTTTACCTCGGTGTAAAACCCGTGAAGTTTTTCTTTGTTTTGTAGCCATTGTTAGGGTTAGGGTATATTATGTTGCTTTTTTGTATTCTTTGTTTTACGTCATTGGTGAGTGTTATAGGTTCTTACACTGGAGATGAGCCAAATTTTTCTAACCGGTATCTAACGGATGGTTTACGGTTTTGCCCGTCTAACGGATACGCGTTAAAGTATGTTTTCCCGTGAACGGTCACAGTTTTTTTTGTTAGTGACACTTATGTCGCAAGAAATTTATGACAGCAACCTTTACTTCTAAACTCAGTGTTATATATATTAAACTTTTAATCAATATAAATCAAGATTATAACTTTTATATCATTCGCGCTGCCTTATTTAGGTCAGCCACTCAGGAATACTAATCAACAATGATTTAAATAAACATATACAGGTAAAAACTAACGATAAAAGGGTCCGACGTTTCCGCGACATCTTGGCGCCATCGCCAAGGGAAACTAAATTAAATATGCGATTTCAAGAGTAACTAAGAGTCCAGAATCATTAATTTGCATAAGTTAGACCAAGACCTTATTTAGCGCGAATTCAATTTGCGCTAAGGTCTTTGTCTAACCTATCCAAATTTATGACTCTGGAGTCTTAGTTATTACTCTTAGCTGGAGGCAACGTGACCGAGTGATTAGAGTACCGGATTTGAAATCCGTAGGTCGCGGGTTCAAAACCCGTTCTGACCGCTAGCTGATGTTGTTTTCGGTAGCCCCAAGTTCAACTTCTCGTCTACGCTTGTAACTGGTCTGTCTCCCGTCGATCAGTTGGGATTCTTAACTTAGTTATGCTTATTTGAATATTTATTTATCATTGTTTGTTTACATTGGTCCTGAAAAGCCTCAATGCGGAGCGGCAATTACGTATACATTACACATTTTTTTTACATTTTTAGTTACTCCTGAAATCGCATGTTTAATAATTATTTTCCCTTGACAATGGCGCTAAGATGTCGGTCAGGAATAGTTGGTTAAAATTAAGGTAGAAAATGTCTTAAAACTAGTCAACCTTAATCACCTCGAAGGCAAATATGCTAAGTATCTCTGCACATTCAACCATCTGTTTGTTCGGTTGCCTAGCTTGTGTTTGGGCGTTTGTTTTGCTTTGCACTGTTTGTTTGTTTGTCTGAACATTTATCTGCCGTTCATTTAGTTTTGTCTGTGCAGGGGACATTGGCGTCTCTTAGGCACGGGTCAAACGCTGATTTCACATGAGCCGAACCTAATGACAATTTGGGTCGACTAATTTGAGTCAAACGTCAATCTTAATTCAGTCCAACCGAACTGCAGGCCAAGAAATAAAAAGCGGTCTTGTTGGGCAGTGGTTTTTCAAGGTAAAATCAATCTTTCGCAGGCTGATTCATACATTAACATGACTTTGATCGATTATCATTGATTATGCGTTTGGTTCGGCTCATGTGAAAATCGGCGTTTGACCCAAAGTCGTTCTTCAGACGTTCTTCACGGCTGGCTAGGCGTGAAGAATGCTTCAGCCGCTCCAAATAAAATCAGTCGAACTTAATTGGGTCAAACGCCGAACTTCACATAAGCCTAATTGGTTGAATTGGGTTCGGCTCATGTGAAGTGCGGCGTTTGACCCGGGCCTTATTTAAACTCCTATTAAAGTTTCGAAATGTACTAAAACATACCGCGAGCCGAAGCTCCCTTGCTTGTAATTAAAATATCAAAGAAAACACGCCCACAGCGTTGGAGGTCAGTACCTTTGCTTTCAAACGAAACGCATGACGTAAACAAATTTAACCCTCCACGAGAACGTCCAAGGAACGCGCGAGTAATATCCGCGGAAGAACTGGGCGCAATGTCTAAAAATAATTTTAAAAAGATTACCTTGGATAGAACGCCTAAATATGAGATTCACTCTCTTACCTTGATGATCTCTTGATTACGAGTAACACTGGAACTAATCTTAAGGAAAGAATTAATTTAACTGAAAATTCAAATGAACCAATCAGAATTTAAGATGAAACCACCTTGCGAGCGGCCGCTGTTGCGGACCTTGTCACAAGCACATCAGGAAAGTCGAGGAGGCGAATCTTAAGGCAAATTTTTCGTTCTTCACTAGTCTTTCGATCGCCGAAGCACACGCATTTGGAGTGAAATTTATTGGGCTTTAAGGTCGGCACACACGAGGGTACTAGTCCTGCGACTAGTCCCCTGAAGAATTTACACGAAGGGACTGGTCGTAGGGACTTGTCCCACGAACAGTTCAAACGAAGCGTTTCGAAGAACAAGTCACATGGACTTGTCCCAAAAATTCAAACTGGTTTGAATTCGTGGGACTAGTCGCAGGGACCAAATTTGGTCCCTGTGACTAGATTTTGCAGCAAAAATGGCCAGTTCACACGATTCGACTAGTCGCAGGGACTAGTCCCCTCTTGTGTGGCGACCTTTATGGAACTGTTGGTTTTATTGCGATTGGAGACTTGACCTTTTGAGAAGGAAGCGATTTGTGGAGTGACGTTTAGCCGGCGATAGATGGAGTGGTCTGCCTTTACATTCTTTTAGGAGGAGGAGTAACGGTTTCAAATAACTTTACTAAACGGCGTCAGAATGGCTTTAAAATCGGCACAAGAGACAGGTTCGCGACACAATTGAGGTAGGAAAACTTTATTTCAAATGGGATAGCTATTTACACAATTTTTTTACGATCGGTGATTTTCCCTTACAATTTTCAGTCTATATACACAAGGTGTCGCATACACCACGTATTTTGAGCTTGGGGAGCCTGTGGATGAACATGGAGATTTTTGACTGCTTGAAATGTTAAAAAGATCAGTCAGGTTAAAACCATAACACCCAGCCAAAACACACGCCCCCTTAAACAGCTTCTTAAACCTCCAAGGCAATCATCATAAGGCATAACCTCGTCAAAATGATTCCTTTTGGTCTCTTGTCCTCGCTCAACTTGATCTTTCAATGTGGTATTTAATTCTTCTTGAAATTCTCCCACACATTCCCTTGCCTCTTTTGCCTCTTCGAAGGTGACCGAGTCTACGTAGCCGTTGACAGTAGACTGATAATGGTCATAATGTACAAATTCATTCTCAGTCATTTCAGTGATTTTGTCATTTACGGTTAAAAGAAGTTAAGGTGACAGGCTAAACACGACTCCTGCTATCTCGTGATCATATCAAAGGGTTTTTACCTTCAGGACTTTCTAAAGTTTACCTCTAACAAGTATGTCTTTCAAGAGATTTTCCTCTTCGGTAGGAAATAAAAGGTGGCTTTCCATACATTTCACTATGATGGTTCTTAATTGAATGCCACTTATTCAAAGAATATTTTTGAGATTAGGCACTGACGGGTTGTACATTGTTACAAAAGGCGTTACTTGTTCTTACCTCTTTGTGGTGTTTGCTGGAGTGCCGACGGTCGATCTATCAGTAAATTTAACTTCTGCAAGGACTTTACTAACCAGGTTATCTGGATAGCCTCGAAAAAGCAAGTGGGTTCTTAAATTACTGATCCTCTCTTCAAAGGTTTTCCTGAAGAGTTGGACCTCAGAAGTCAAAGTGCTTCGCCCCTAATACTATCCTTTTTTCATGCGTGGATTGTGACAGGAATGTGTCTGTCGGTTCGGAATGTCTCTGTCTGTTTGAAATGCGTGCGGATCACAAAGATAGAGTCTTGGTTGAGTCTTTCGCCTTTAAAGACTGTGGAGTCTAGGAAAGTTATTTCAGTCTTAGAAATTTCAGCCGTAAACTTAATGGTTGGATGATGCCTGTTGGCATGAACTGATTTATCGCCTCTATTCCTGCATCCCACCGGGAGACCACGTTGTCAATGCATCTTTTTCATTCAAGGGGTTTAATGTTGCTCTTACAGATAATTTCCAATTCAGCCTTCGACATAAAGATCGATATCGTAAATGCTACTACCACTTTAGTATTCATTGTGGCACCGTGAGTCTGGAGATAGTTCTTCCATTAAATTGGTAGGAGTTCTCCTGTACTATCCGTTTTAGCCCATTTCTCCGAGGGATGGCGTTCTTCTAGACGGCTTCGTATGCTTTGCATACAGTGTTTATTCCTTACTCTTGAGGATCATTGGTGTACAGACTAGTAACAAACAACGCATTGCTGGTTTTTCTTCCCCATTTTGATAAATGGCGGCAATGACTTGCAAAAGAACACGATCTTTCCGTCATTTTGGTAGCCTATCAGCTTCTTTCTTCCCGCTAACCTTGATTACCCTTTACCCAGACTCCCAGCTGAGATAAAATGAATATCAGAAGAACCCTGTTTGAGGTGTTGTTACGTCAGTGGTGCTCAAATGACCATAAATAAAATCTCCCGAACAACGGTCTTTAGTTTACTTTATAGATAAACATGTTTACGTTTTGATTAGTTCATGTTCCTGTGTTACTTAAAATAGGAGTCATGTTCCCTTGTTCCCTTCTATGGCTTCTCTGTGTGAAAAGAGACTTCAGGCTCAAGTATGATATGACCTAAGTGTTTGTACATTTGCATCGGGATGAGCTCATATTTTTGTTGTGTGGGAACATCAGAAGTTCAGCCGAACCTGTGAGGCAGGAAATATCTTTGCACTCCATGCGCTTTCATATATCTATTGGACATAGAAAGAGAGGGAAATAGTAGGAAGAAAACACTGGAGTATGACTGGAGGGTGAAACGTCTTCTTCAAATCAAATACAAACCCTCCCAATTTCTCAACGCTAATAAAAATGCGCCGTTGATGGATATATGCTAAATATATTTGTAAATGTTCTTTTAATTTCTGATAACATCGTGAATTACCATTAACTAAATCATTGTGTTCTTAAAAGCACGTCATGTGTCCAACTGTGCAAAAACACGGCACAAATTGATTTGACCCAAACTCGACTCGACCTTGACCTCGATCCTTGATGGGACACTTATTCTACAGTGCAGTTACTTGGAAATATGATCAATTGAGATTCTCTATTCCTGTGTTTGTACTCTGGTTCATTTGGCGCAAGGCGTTTAATGTAAAAGTAATTACACTGTACCTTTAATTCATCATGCCCCCTTTGATGTCATTCTAAAGCGAGCCTTTGTCCTTGCTCTACCAAACGAAACAAGCTGAGAAATGGCTCTTTTCTGCGCTCGCCGTATCGCATCACACTTAGTTTGCATAATAACACACAGTAGGATTTTTATTCGACAAGATCGATTTGTGCTGCCGGAAACAACATCTATATACTTAATGTGTTTGTACCGCGTTTCATTTGGCGTAAGGCGAAAAATCGAAAAGGAAAATGGCCCTTTCCGCGGCTCGTGGTTTTGCTGCTTGCTCCTCGATCAGTCGCTTCAGATTGTCCAATTCTCGTCACGGATTTTACCAAACTCCAAGAAACAGACTGCTTGCTGTTGCTAACAAACCCTTTGCAAGCTTTTTCGGCACGGGGCAGATCAAGATTCGTCTTATTAAGACAGAAAAGGAGTTTGAAAATATCGTCATAAATGCCATGGTGAAGGAAGGTTGGGCTCCGGGTTTACAAGATGCTGAATGTTTCATGGCTTGTGATCCAACAGCAGGGTTTGTTGGTGAGTTGAACGGGAAACCTATTGGTTGCATAACAATGGCAAAATATGGTGACAGGTTTGCTTTCGGTGGCTGTTATTTCGTGAACAAAGAATCCAGAGGAAGGCAATACGGCAGGAAAATCTATGACGTCGCTATGGCAAGTGCGAAGCATTTTCCCAGCATTGGAGCAATCTCGGATCTCCCGCAAGAGGAAATGCACAAACGCAATGGATTTCGTAGTCAGTTTTACGGGGCATTTTTCGTCTTTAACATTCCAGCCACCATGGCCTGCTTCTCTGAGACATCGAAAAGATTACCCGTAAAAATCAAAAGCATTGAAGAAGTGAATATGCAAGCGTTATTCATGTATGACACCACGGTTTTTGGCTTTGAACGTCACGTGTGACCGGCGGTCACGCACGTGTGGCCATTGATAGTGAAGGTTCTATCGTGGGTTATACAGTGGCCCGACCAACGTTATCAAAGGGAGTTTCAAGATTGGCCCGCTGTTTGCAATTCAGAAGTCATTGCAGAGAAGTTGTTGAAAGCGGTGTTTGAAGAGCTACTTCGACAACAGGACCCTGCTCCGGTGGTCTGCATTGATGTCCCTACAGAAAAGGCTTCGAAACTGTGTGAAAGGCTTCAAGGAAAGAGGTCGTTAGAGTTGGTGTACATGGTCACGAATGATCTACCTAATGCATGTTTTGATAAATGGTTCGGTTATGCCACCACTCAATTCGGTTAAGCAGTGTTGATTACCACTTCTTTATTTCCACTCGATTCAGTAGGCCAGCCGCTTAGTAGTTTTTTTTTTAGTGTATACTAAAGCAGTGGATAGTGTTGAAGGCGCGCGTTGATTGGCTCGTCAAACTCCGAATATCCCTGAAAGTCGAGCAACTCGAGAAAAAATGGCGTCCCGGTTTGCATCCGTGACAAGTGAATAAATCATTCAATTAATTTTTTTGCGGTGTAGATAATTTCACTGTTTTAGTATAAACTAAACAACTATTCACCTCAATGTCGGTGGCTAGCGTTGGATATTTACCTCGCCGCTTCGTGGTTCAGTAAATATCCAGCGCTACCCATCTCCACTTCGGTGAATAGTTGTTAATTATTCACTATTTTTCAGTTCTGTTTAATTGAGAACAGAGTTCTTTTACTAATCTTTTTACGATGTGGGTAAATGCCCGGCCGCCTAGTCTCCTTCGCAGCCGTTATCAGGGTCGTCACGCAACGCTTCTCCCCCACTAACTAACTTAGTGGGGAGAAGCGTTGCGTGACGACCCTGATAACGGCTGCGAAGGAGACATCCGGCAGCAGGGTAGGTTCTTAAATGGACTGAAGACCGGCAGTCTGAAATTTTCACAGAATTTCCGCTGAAAGGTTTTTCTAAACTTTTTGATGGCCTTTGTTGTTGTTTTTTTTTTTCAGAAGTAAAGAGCGATTCCAAAAATTATGTTGGTTGGCAAGATGACGAATTGTTCGAGTTTGGGCATACTATAAAATCGGCATATGCTCGACACTTGAAAAATTTATGCGGCACCCAACGTTAGAGATATTTATCGAACTGCGACAAAGAGCTTCATTCCAACCTGATGAGAAGATGCGATGTTTCTTTAGAATAGCCAAGCGATTCTGATTGTAGTGGACGAATTCTCCAAGCGAGTAATGATCAGTAATTGTAAATAAAATGACCAATAAAATCTACATAACACATTTACAAAGCTTCGCTCGCAATTGAAGCGGTAAGGTTTAAATATATAGACTAGAGACGTCCAGGGCGGCCCCATGCCCCACCAGGGGCAATAAGGACTAGATAGAGACGTCCAGGAACTTCTCAAATCGGCTCCTCTTGTCAAAAGAGGGTCTGAATGGGGTTAACCGACTAGCGACAAAGAGAGAAAAATAGTACTGACAAAGTACCGACAAAACGAGGAAAAAATAACGACTAGCGCCAAAAAAATCTAACTGACAACCGACATGATCTGACGTCATAGCGATGTTTGTAATCCGAAAAAAACAAAATTTTGAATTTATTTCTAAGTCAGGAAATGTTCAGATCTCATTTTGCTGGGCTCTATTTCACCAGACGAAACCACATTAAATCCAGATTTAGTCAATTGTAGATCCTTCTTTTCGGGGAGCCGCGGAGGCTCATAGGCCAATTCCGATATATTAAAATTCTAACTTGGCTCCGACGCTTAGGGTAATAAAACAAAACAGATTTACTATTCATCTGTCATTCTCGATACGATTTCTTTTGTTTTATTTCATTAAAACTCGAAGTCATATAAAAGGGAATACGAATTCTCGAATTCATCACTTTTTACCAGAATACATTGCATTTAAGACCTTGCCACTGATCTTGTGGCCAGATAGTCAGTACTAAGGACATAAGATGAGTGCTAAAGGCATGACTGGTAAGGACATACGATGAGTGTTTTAAAGGACATAAGATGAGTGCTAAGGACATAATATGATCAGTGTTAAGAACAAATGAACAGTGCTAGGGAAAGTTGATAAGGGACTGGGTTGGAGAGTTATGGCGACTATACGTCCGGGAGACTACATATATGGCATACATCCTTTCACTCAGAATTAAGAGTTTCAATCCGATTTTTGGAGTAAATTTTGATCTCCACAACAAGTAATTAAGCATTGCTCTTTTTAAAAACAACAACATTGTAAGTCTTCAACTTGGGAATTTAAAGTGAGACTTTGTTACCATTAACCGATTTTCTATTGAATTACTGAGTCGCACGTGCATAACATAAATGAAGGCTCGAGTGTACCTAGACTCCATTTCCAGCCATTTTAGGAGTCCGGTTGCTTATCCTCTTCACAGAGGGTCTTCACAGAACGGCTCGAAACTCGAGCCTAAACTGTAGAATGGCGATATAAAAATATGACTAATATTCTTACAAAACTTCTTCTTTAGGCCCGCGTTGCACATGAGAAAAATTTCTGAGATGTCGCAAAATGTTGTCCCCAGCTACAATGTTTGTCTCAGAAGTTATCGGAGACAATTAAAACGTTGCAGTTTCAGGTCGCACTTGACGACAAAATTGTCTGTGACATCAACCTAAAGTAGAAAACCCTTTGTCACTGTATATCGCGCAGGCTTTCCTGTCTGTATTTCCTTCTTTTTTATGCAAAGTGATTATTGCAGAACAGGTTACTATGAGTCAACGCGAAATCGCGTTGTTTCTGGCTTTGTATTTATACCTTCTTAACTTGACTGCAGGTAACGATGCACATGCAGAGTTTCACGCAAATACGAGCACTTCAAGCGTAAAATTTTGATGCTGAAATTGCTGCAGTTGTACATCACTATACTGATAGCGACCCAAGAACAGCCATGCTATCCTGTACCTCTCATATTCAGGCTCATCGCCAGGGGGAGAGGTATCCCCTTCCCAAAACCCTTACCCTAATTATGACCAAAATCTGCGATATATTCTACCCTATTTATGACCTGACCAAAAATTAGAAACCCTGTTTATGACCTGAACCTTACATGAAAATCCTGTTTCAGACCGTCCTGCGTTATACTGTGGATCTTAATTTAATTCAGACCAATGTTAAATGACCGTGAAAATAATTTGTAAAGGGATTTTGTTGATTTCCTTTTCGATAATGACGAGAAAGTGGCTTCTCGGCTTTAAAACATACCCATATCAAGGCTAGAGTACAAAAACCATACCTATTTATGATCAAAATTGCCAAAATCAGCTTAAATCCATTTCTTATGACCAAACCAGCGTAAAAACCATACCCTTTGAGGCCGCACCTACAATAGTACTTATATAGCCCATGTAAAGGAGCGCCCCCGCCCCCGCTGGCTCATCGCACGGTTCCGAGACCTTATATCACAAAAGGGGAAATCTGATCGAGACTAGACACGAGTGACACAATACTGTGAGCGCCGCAAACGAGTCCCACTGAAAAATGAAATAAGAAGCGAAAACATTTATATTTAAGGATCTTTGAAATTGAATGACAGCTTACATGCCAAAAAAAACATTTATTGTTTGTTTTCGTAAAAAGCCCTGCTCAGAGGCGAGACGATGGCTTCTTTGAAGATTTGTCTCCGTGGACAAGTTTTTGTCGGCGCAGGGACAAGTAAGTCGCACTTGGCGTGGTCAACTAACCTTCGCGACGACATTTTAGTTAAAGCTAAGCTGCCCACTATCACGACTCTTAACAACACTAGTTTACCACCGGGATCATTCCGCTGTGGACAAGATTGCGCTACTTGTCCTTACATTACTAACGGTCTTACACACTATACTTTCTTCTCTACTGGTGCAACCCGTCAAATCAAGTCACATATAACCTGTAACACCAAAAATTTAATTTATATGATACTAGTACAGTGTAACCGCTGCCATTTACAATACATAGGCGAAACTAAGCGACGTCTCAAAGACAGATTCAACGAACATAGACGCTCTGTCGACAAAACTAACGTTAAATCCAAACCCACCACAGTTGCCGAACATTTTCTATCTCATCCTAATCATTGCCATACTGACATGCAACTAATCCCACTCGAACTTATCCACTCGTCACGTGATTCAATAAGAAAAGCCAGAGAGTCCTGTTTTAATAGATTTAGCGAGAACATTGGAACCTCACGGTATGAATAGACGTGATGAATCGTAAAACTTGTAACCTTAGAGAGCCTTTTTTATCTTTATTTTATTTGTTTTGTTCGTCATTTCCGCCACTCCTTTTGATTTCGAAATATGTATTACGACAATCACCACTTTATAATATTGTAATTTCATTTTTATAAGTTAGTAACATCTAAACCTGAAGAAAGCTGGTCTGGCCAGCCGAAATATTGTGTAAATATACCACGTTATGTCAGCCTTGCAGTAGTCTTTGACTTCTCATCGTCAACTAATGACAGGAAAATATCAAAAAAATCATTGTCGCAAAAAAAAAAACAATGACTGTACTATCTCCAGCAAAATTATTAGAAGACCTGGCTCACTGTGACGCGCGTACAGCTTTTTGACCTGCCTTGGGCTAATTAGCTAAGCTCTTTTCCTACCGGCTCACCAAATTTGGTCACTCCAGTAACCGAGCATTGAAAGGGTGACAGAAAATTTGCGTTACTTTCGATTCTCACCAAATTTGGACAGTAGAATGATCTCATCATTGCAGGCTGTTTTTCAGCTCTTTTTGTCATATCCCCGCCTCGGGAGAGTTTGGTCAAGTTAGCAAATTAGTACACGAAAAGGAGTG
>JAHPZR010000958.1:5000-10000 GCA_019787425.1 Platygyra sinensis | reverse complement strand
AATAAAAAACAGTATAGAACGTGTCACTGTGATATACAAATTAGCTATGAAATGGCCTCTAATGGACATGTGCGCAAGCTGACTGTGTCTCTTTACGCAAACTATGAGGCGGTGCACAGTCCTCACAAGAGGCCTTGTGATTGGCCGACGGCTTGAACAAAAAACATCGAGAAATAACAATTTCGGCAAGCAAGATCCGATTAATTATTGGTGATTACTTTCACGCCGCAAAACGATATCCGAGTAATCTTCCATCACAAACCTTAATCCGTATCTTCCAAAAGAAACCATGCGGTTTCTGTCTTCTTCCGCTTCTGTTTTAATAAAAACGGTCCATGTGAAAAAAAAGCTGGGTTTTCAGCCGTTTTGGCAGTCTGGTCGTTTATCCTCCTCCCAAGGAACGCAAACTCACAACAGAACGGCTGGAAATAAACCTTTTCGGAGATACGACGATGCTTTTGACTTCTATTGCTTTAAATAGCAATTATGGAATACTTGGTGGGGAGCGGGGCAAGGGGGCAGATTAATATATGTATTTGTCCCCTGAGCATCCCATAATAGCCATTTGAAAAAAAAAATAGAATTTAAAATGGCCACTGAAAAACCTATTTCTGACCTATTATCTCTTTATAGCGGAGCTCCATACATAAGAATCGATGTAAGAAAAAATTGGCTGTTACGTGACTGTCCGCCGTACAGTATGCAAAAGCCCTTTTCACGGTTAACTCTGCTTAATTGCATTACAATGAAATCTAGCATGTATCATGTGAGGCAATTTCGGGCTATTTTATTGTTTTAGCCCGAAATTGCCTCGCATCCACGTTGAATTATATTGTTATGCAAATGAGAAAAATTAACCGTGAAATGGACTGTTGTATGTATTCACGTACGTACATCCGTAAGTCCGCATACAATTTGCGCTTCGCGTGCGCGTGCTGAGCCCCATAAGTTGAAGGCAAGGAAAGGACAGGTCTTCCAGGCGGATATCGAACAAGCGAGCGAAGGAGCACCCCTAGGGTGAGCAAAAAAATTGGGGAGAAGTGGTGAGGGGGTGAGCAAGAAGGGGGAGGGGTGGGGAGAAAAGGCATCGCTTGCAGTCAATCCCAAACATTTTACCGAACTCCATTCGCCCACGAACAGGGAGCAATAGTGCAATTTTATTGGTTATAATATTAGCCCGTCAATCAAAATATGAAAATTTGTCTTTCATGCATAACCTGACATCCGGAACACAACTAGATCAAAATAGATATGGCCGAGTCCGAAGAAGCGTTCGAAGGGGTCTTCGAATATTCTGTTCTAGAAACGTCGAAAGACCTTTCGCAAAACGGCAAACACATAAGTCTCTGAGTACAATGAGTATTGACTTTCAAAGGAAAAGGTCTGACATATTTCGGGAACATGTATCGTGCAATCTGGTGCAGTCTATTGTGCTGCCAGCTGGTTGATTTAGCCGAACTGTCAAGCACAGTTCGTTCCTTCTTATCACAATATCACGGAAATCACATCTTTGTCTATCTTTGACGGGTTTTTCGTCATACCAGTCCGCCTTTACCTCGAGAAATCTATATATTTGTACATAGGCGTCGGTTTCTTCCATCAATTTGATCGAGCTTATATCTTATGAAATAAACAATGACAGGCGCGACAATTAAAAGGAAGTTTACTTACGCGTACTATTTGTTTTTAGCGGACATCTATCAATCCTATGCTGGGCACTTGTCAAACTGAACGAAGTTAATTATCATTGATTCTCATGTGACAGTTGGCGCCCCAAGGGAGCGCGGAATGTTTGGGGGCGTTCGGTAAAATGGGTAAGTACCTCATGTATCCCTTATTATAGTGTATTTAGAACCTAGTATAGTGTATCTATCCCTTATTAAAACATAGATAGGACCCTGCGCGCGCTCTGATTGGTCAAAAACTTATGTTTTATCAGAGTATAAAACATAGAAATAGCGTGTTTTATTGTTTTGCGCGCGTAAAATCTATATTTTAAAGCAAATGAAGAAGCCTAAGCCGTGTATTGCACTGTGATAAAACACTCCGGTCATTTGAGAACACTCGAGAAATGTAGAAAACACTCGCCTGCGGCTCTTGCTTTCTACATTTCCCTCGTGTTCTCAAATGACCATCGTGTTTTATCACAGTGTAATCATGCCACGGCTTAGGCTCGTTTATTTGTTAAGTATAGTTTTTATATACACTATAATAATTGGAAGGGATGCATGAAGTACTTAGAGTAAAATGTCTGGGATTGATTGCAGGCGTTTCCTTCGCTCGCCTCACCCCCTCCCTCTGCTCCTTATTTTTTGCACTCCGTCCCAGTTTCGCTCCCTTCGCGTAAGTTTTTGGAAACGCGTGCTACGCAGGCTAGGCATACCAACTACACATATTAGTTAGTCTGTCAGGGCGTAAAATGCTTACATTGTAGCCGTGTTTTTTGCTCGGTTAGCATTGAATAAATCTTTTCTGTCCGCTATAACAATACATGTAGACCGAATCAAAACCCTTTTTTGCTCCATGGTATCAGCTTAAATTTAAACTCCTCCGCGGAACTGTTCACTCAAAATCAAACCACTATTTTTTAATGTTCTCTCACTACACGCACTACACCGACATATCAAAACGAACAAAAGGGCAGCATTTACTACTTATTAGGTATATAAGTGCAGTACTACTATAAATTGACCGATGTCCAAGGAATCGTCTGTTCAAGAGAAAATGACTGAGGTGAGAGAACACATCCACGTACCCTATGATAACCTATTTTCGATCTATTTTAAGCTTCGCGTCACGCTGTCAAAGTTATTTTTAGTCTCGGTACCATGATCGCGCAGGCAATGGCCAACGGTCGTCAGGTTGTGTCCATCTAAATAAAAATTTGAAAATTTAGCGGGTTAAGAGAAAAAAGCTTGTTTTCACTGCCACACTATTAGCATTGGAAACCATTTTCAGAGTCGGGCAGGAAGATTGTACGTGCTTCTCTGAAGCCGTAAAATAGAATGTCGTGTCATTCCCCTGCATGAATGATGAATCATTAACACAAAGTGCCAAAACTCGAATAGTCTGTGTGACAGGCCGTAGAAAGGGAGGGAGGAGAGTCAAAATGAGCGCGGGAGGGAAAAGGTACCCTACCGCGAACCTCCCGCGTCCGCTTCACGCGCTCGTCTTTCCCCTTTACCTCCCCTTCGGAAGCCTGCCCTGCAGGCTAAGACTCGACTTTCTAACCTGCTTGAAAGTCGTTTCTCGGAAAGCGCCGAACGGATTGAAGCGAAAAGTATCTTTTTCGAAAGGTACTTTAAAGCGCAAGACAGCTAAAATATTTGTTTCGCGTTTGTTAGAACGTTCGCTCCAAAAACATGTTTATATATATACATAATTTATTTTATGTGTAATATTGACCAGGTTTGCATAACGACTTCGAGAAAAGGTGCTTCTCCAGACTTACTGCAACGCTTGGATCAAGAGAGGTCTCTTTGAAGAGCATTTCCAAAGCGCCAGGCAGGAAAATTATCTTCTATTTCAAGTCATTTTCTCCACTGTGTGACATCCGGCACATAAAAGAGAGGAAGTAAGATTTGGCGCAAGGCTACCCTGCGAGACAGAGGTTCCTCGCTCTTTCTTCTCGGTGAGAGACGAGAGAAACCTCCGCTCGCAACCGCACGATTCTTTGATCTTGCCGCCGTCCACGGCCAGGGACGAATAAATTAAAAAAACAGCTTTTGACAAGTTTGAAACGGGTTTTGAATTTGCGCATGGCAGACGTGGGTCAAAACGCTGGTTGAAAACACTTACTCGGACTTGAAAGTGCACTCGCTGCATTATGCAAATGAGCTACTTGTACGCGTCAGACTTTCCTTTCAAAAACTCTCGCAAACTCGGTAGAAACTGCTGTTTGCTGTTAAATTTACGTTGCAAATCAAACAGCAGTTGGAAACTTTCAGTCTATAGGCTTTTGTTGGAGTTTTAGGCGACACATTCGCCAAAGAAACAGGAGTTGCCGACATACTGAAGTTTTTTTGCTCCGAAGTTGTCGCAAGCTGTTCCCGCGAAATAAGAGGAAGTGACGTTTAGTTTCAAGGACAGGAAGTGGCGTTTCGCCTGACAGATGCTGACGCAGTTCGCGCATGCACGATAGGAAATCGTGCGGTTGCGAGCAGAGGTTCCTCTCGTCTCTCACCGAGAAGAAAGAGCAAGGAAGCTCTGTCTCGCAGGGTAGCGCAAGGCGGGCGAAAAAGACAATGGCCCTTTCCGCGGCTCGCGATTTTGCTGCTCGCTGCTCGACCAGTCACTTCGCATTCACCAATTCTCGTTACGGATTTTATCAAACTCGAAGAAAAAGACTGCTCTCTGTTGCTAATAAACCCTATACGAGCTTCTCTGGCACGGAGCAGTTCAAAATTCGCCTCATTAAGACAGAAAAGGAGTTTAAAAGTATCATCATAAATGCCATGGTGAAGGAAGGTTGGGGGCCGGGTTTACAAAATGCTGAATATTTCATGGCTTGTGATCCAACAGCAGGGTTTGTTGGCGAGTTGAACGGGAAACCTATTTGTTGTGCTACAATGGCAAAATATCTTAAGAGCTTTGCTTTCGCTGGTTCCTACATCGTGGGCAAGAAATACAGAGGAAAGGGATACGACAAGAAGATATATGACGTCGCTATGGCAAGTGCGAAGCATTTTCCCAGCATTGGAGCAATTGCGGGCCTGCCGCGCGAGGAAATGAACAAATCACAATGGATTTCGTAGTGTCTTTTATGGAGCATTCTTCGTCTTTAATATTCAAACAACCATAGCCTGCTTCTCTGAGACGTCGAAGGGATCTTATGTAAAAATCAAACGCATTGAAGACGTGGATATGCAAGCGTTATTCAGGTAGGACGCCCCACAGTGTTTGGCTTTGAACGACACGCTTTCCGGCCTGTCCAAATGGTTTCGCATGATTGGCAGCCACGCGCGCGTAGCAATCGATAGTGAAGGTGTCGTGGGTTATAC
>JAHPZR010000957.1:0-17535 GCA_019787425.1 Platygyra sinensis | reverse complement strand
AGAAGACTTGCGATTTTTCCATGGGTTTACCGGCACAATAAACCATAGCTGATTGACCAATCAGAGCGCGCGCATTGATTTTGTTATTGTATAAAAGAAAATATATCGTCGCGCATCTAATCGTCGATGTACCGATGTGTTCAAATATATTCCGGCTGTAGTGAAACTGTTCCACTTGTGGGTCGCCGCACGATTTGACCCCTTTTTCAATTTGAGACACTGTTTCTACATTCAGCAAATGATATGAAACTGTGGGTTCTTGAAACGCAAAGTGACTATTTACCTCAGTTATCGTATTATCTTGTGACTCTATAATTTCGAAAATAATTTCCGGTTCTATCAAGGTAAATACAACAGATTCCTGTCCATCTGTTTTGTGCCGTGTGCAAACTGGGATCTACGGCCGGACTTAATCCTGAGCTAATACTCCCGTGTTGAATATTCTGCTTATCTTTCATGACATGTCTCGAAATACTTGGGACGGAAAAAACTTCTTCTAAGGACTTCTAAATGAACATCTGAAATAATTTCTTCTACTTGAACAACTGAATTTTCTTCGCAACTGTAATATTGTATTTCGTTCTCCTTATTTGTGGTTTGAACTACATCGTCATTCATTGAAAATTTTCGTATACTTTGGCATGGCTCAGAAATAAACCCGTTCTGTGGGCGCGACATATCATCAACGTTATCTAAAACGGCTACTTCTCCAGAACAATTGGGTGATTTAGATGTCACAATTTTATTACCCGGTGGTTTACTGGCAAGCGAAATCCTCTGTGATTTGAATTCCTCTCTTGGATAACAAATTGACCCCGGCTTTTTGGGTTCAAGGTCTTCAGGCGTCTCTGTGGTAAGATTTTGGCCTTGTGTTTCTTTATGTAGTCTCTCTGACATTTGTTTTGACCGCACCGCGTGACTGGTTGTGTTGTGTCAGGGTTCATTGCGATTTCTGCTCTTATCTCTCTACTCGGGAATGTAGCCTCACGCGCTTGAAATTCAGCAGTCACTTGACTGCATTCTTCCGGTGCAGAAGCCGCTTTGGTAATTGAGCTACTTTGTTGCGGTTCGCCTAACCAAAGGTCACAATTTGTAGATTGATAGTTGACATTTCGGCGGCTTTGCTCATCCTGCTCGTGCGTGACATGCGAACGATAAGCGTCATTGTAAATTGGGTAATTTGGTTGCGCGTGGTTATCAAAATTCATGTAAGGGTGCGTAAATCTGTTTTCTTTGCCGATCTCTTGTCGTTCCCGTGCGCAAGAGATCGCTGCTAGTTGAAATTTTGATTTCCTGTATGACTTGAGTATTGCGGGCGTCCCCAACTCTGGGTTGGCCCTCGCGGTGCATTTGGAATTCTTGGGTCTCTACCCTGATTTTGCCGCTGACGACAAGTTGCAACTATGTGACCTGGTTTATTACAAAAGTCACAAATTGGACGGCCGTCAAACGTGCGACGGCCTCGCGTATTTTGACCGCTAAATTGAGAATTACGCCGCATTTCCTGTCGGATTTGTTGCTGTACAATTCTTGCGATATCATCTCTTGTCACAGGGCGTTCCCCAGGGACAGGTTTCGAGTGGGTGTTTTCGTAGCGATCAAACGCAGCAACGCTCGAATTTTCCCTAGAAGTGGCCGTTTGCTGCATATGCGCGAGGGCTTTCAAAATTTCATCGGTTCTGTCAACCGGTTTAGGCTCAGGGACAGATTCCTTCAATTTCGCATGCATTTCGGTTTCCTCGAACGTAGTCGGGCGCTGTAAAATTACGAAGCTTTTTAGTTCGGGTTTCAGGCCTTGAATAAAGTAATTAATACATTCCGTGCGTGGCAAGTTAATTCGCTGGCCCAAGCGGCGAATACCAGCGGCAAATTCGCTAACCGACTCGGTCGCTAACTGTTTCCGCTCGTTAAGCTTTTGCCTTAGTAGCCAAACGTCGGAGTCGAAATGAAAATGTTTCTTTAGCGCCTCGGCGAGCATGTCGAAATTTTTCCCTGATAGGCCTGACGTGGTGTTATACCAGATACTCGCATTCCCGAGTAGAGAGATAAGAGCAGAAATCGCAATGAACCCTGACACAACACAACCAGTCACGCGGTGCGGTCAAAACAAATGTCAGAGAGACTACATAAAGAAACACAAGGCCAAAATCTTACCACAGAGACGCCTGAAGACCTTGAACCCAAAAAGCCGGGGTCAATTTGTTATCCAAGAGAGGAATTCAAATCACAGAGGATTTCGCTTGCCAGTAAACCACCGGGTAATAAAATTGTGACATCTAAATCACCCAATTGTTCTGGAGAAGTAGCCGTTTTAGATAACGTTGATGATATGTCGCGCCCACAGAACGGGTTTATTTCTGAGCCATGCCAAAGTATACGAAAATTTTCAATGAATGACGATGTAGTTCAAACCACAAATAAGGAGAACGAAATACAATATTACAGTTGCGAAGAAAATTCAGTTGTTCAAGTAGAAGAAATTATTTCAGATGTTCATTTAGAAGTCCTTAGAAGAAGTTTTTTCCGTCCCAAGTATTTCGAGACATGTCATGAAAGATAAGCAGAATATTCAACACGGGAGTATTAGCTCAGGATTAAGTCCGGCCGTAGATCCCAGTTTGCACACGGCACAAAACAGATGGACAGGAATCTGTTGTATTTACCTTGATAGAACCGGAAATTATTTTCGAAATTATAGAGTCACAAGATAATACGATAACTGAGGTAAATAGTCACTTTGCGTTTCAAGAACCCACAGTTTCATATCATTTGCTGAATGTAGAAACAGTGTCTCAAATTGAAAAAGGGGTCAAATCGTGCGGCGACCCACAAGTGGAACAGTTTCACTACAGCCGGAATATATTTGAACACATCGGTACATCGACGATTAGGTGCGCGAAAATATATTTTCTTGTGGGATTGTTGTTTACACTTGTATATAACGTAACAGAGTCTTTTAAACGAGTGTGTTGGTCTATATTCAAATTTTTTGGCGCCTTTATTGCTCAAATGACCAAAGTCTGTTCTCTCTCAACCGATTTTCCTGCGAGAAACCATAGTCAGAATGTAGATTCGGAAACAAATGCAACAAGCAAGGCGAAATTGGTAGACACAGCACAAGGAACAACCGTCGCGGAAAATTTATCGGATTGTCCCGATACCAACGATGATTTTCGGTCCGTAGAACCAGATGCCTGCTCGCTTGATTCCTGTGAGATAAATGAACAATTTATTGCGCTTCTGACACCAGATCCCATGCCGCTTTCACAAAACACAACAAACATTTCCATTGAGGGAGACATTTGCGGCAATAAGTTTTCCTTTCTTGTAGACACAGGGGCTAATGTGACTGCTATTAAAGCCGATGTCTGGAGACAACTGCCAGCTCTTTCAAAACATCCTCCCACTAAAACGACAATTCGTTCGATCAAATCCGTTAGCGGAGAAACGATTCCAGTATTAGGTAGAGTTGGGGTGCCTTTCCACATTAACCTTAGAAGTTATCCTTTTAACGCTATAATCATTGACGCCATGGCATATGATGCAATACTAGGACGTGACTTCCTTGAATTCTATAAGGCAAAAATCGACCTCGAACATCATACTCTTGCACTGGAGAACGAATCATCCTTGTTTGAGAAGTTCGTTAGAGATAAGCCCGTGGAAGGTAGCACACCTTTCAGTTGTGCGGTACACGCGGAGTCTTCGTTTATAATTCCACCGCAGTCCGAGATTTTAGTCCCAGGCACTTTAGGGAGCACATGTACAGTAGATTCAACGGGATTCATAGACACTAGGGCAGAATTAGCAGAACGGTATCACATATTAGGAGCAACTCAATTATTAAAAGTCTCGAATAGTCAAACCGTACCAATTCGGCTGTTAAACCCTATGAACCAGCCGGTTCGTATCTACCGTAGGACTCGGTTGGCTCAATTTTCAGTGACGGACCCAGAAATCGCGACGTTCGACTTAGCACAGTCAGACTTAGAGGCTGAAGCGGGACGAGAAGTTCCGATGCCTTTAGATACTGAACCTCGAGTACCACTTGATGTAAACGACACTGATTTGTCTCCAGAAGAACAGGCGCGCGTGCACCAATTAAATATGCAGATGTTTTCGCATATACCCCAGATCAGTTGGGAAGGTGCACAGTTGTAAAGCACACAATTGATACGGGACAACATCCACCAATTCGACTTAGATCATATCGTACCTCCCCAGCGAACAGAGAAGAAATCGAGAAACAGGTTAATGAGATGCTCGAAAATGACATTATATCGCCTTCGGTCTCCCCATGGAGTTCCCCGGTAGTTCTAGTTAAAAAATCAGATGGTACAATGCGATTTTGTGTAGATTCACTAAACTCATTAAAATATACAGAACTCGAACTTATTCTGACAATTAATATTCTTCCTCTCACCGGGTTACAAGACGTATCTGCTTCGATTTTCATTTTCCTTGACATCAATTTTCTTTTTCAATGACTTACAAAAACAAAAACCAAATTTTGCCGTTTTTTGATATCATTGAAATGACTTGTTTATGAGCCCAAGGGTCGGTGTAATACAATCAAGAAACAACATTACGAAGTTTAAATACTAAATTTAGAGTTCCTAGTTATGGTTATGTCACTCATTCCCAGTTAAAATGGGCCAAGACGGTTTTCATCTGTCTTTGTAAAAAAAAGTACCTTTAGAGAAGTTTATTGGGAGGTATTTTTGACTTTTTTTCATCACATGGGTAAGATCTTTTAAAAAAAGTAGCATCCGAGCTCAAGCTGATTTCTTTTGGTTAAGATTTTCATCCTCAAACACCCCAAAACGTTAAATTTTTAGTTGTCTCTTCTTTAGTTGTTGAAAGAAATTCTTGCACCCTGCCTTTTTCCGACACACAGTGCCCATGTTAACAGCGCCAGATGAAAGCTAAAAGGATGTAGGTTTCACCGAGCATAAAAATGTCTTCCTCATCCCTTTTCTCTTCACAATCTCGTCATTATAACATTGTCTTCAATTTTAGCGTAACCTCCGTTACCTAAATATGGCGTGTGTAAAAAAATAGCTAGAAATACATTATCCTCGTTGTCGTCCGTTTAAATTGTTTCTCTTTTATTACAGTACCCACAAATAGGAAATTAGTTTTGACAATTTATAAAGCAGTGACAAGAATATACCTTGGAGTTGTGTAAGTACGTGGTTATGGATAAGGGAATAACCTCCGTTACCTAGATTTTTCGACAATCATCAGTCTGCTCCATCTTTCAGCTCTAATTACCATTACTACCCGACGGTTTGACAATTTTTGGACTATAGTCATAAGCCATATGCTGGATGTTATGGACTAGCAAGGCATAGAAGTCACGAAACGTAATCTCCGTTACCTCGCGTTACCAGCAACCTCCGTTACCACATTCTCTAATTTCTGTTAATATTAAACATACTGTCGACGAATGCAAACAGTAACCTAACACAAGATCAACACTAGGTCACACGTTTAATTTGAAGTCAATTTCGAAACACAATCGACCTTTGGCATGCCTGCTGTGGTTGTCCTGTTGTGAAATACAACTGCTCTAGTGGCATTCTCCAAAAATTAACAAATTCCTTGGCTTACCTTTTCTGTTTTGGAATAGAAAACCTGAGGTAAGTCATGTATCTTCCTAGCCTGCGAACGCAGACGTATTTCCGGCTGTCACTGAGACAACCGACAGCCGGAAAAACGTCTGCGTTCGCAGGCTAGTATCTTCCTTGATAGCTATTTTTAAGAAACATTTTCTAACGGAAACGCAAATAAATGACCATGTGTGACAGGTAACGATTTCAGGTAACGGAAGTTACTGAAGTCTAAACTGGCATTTTCTTCATGAAAAATAAAGAAACAAAGCACAAAGTTGTACTCAGTGATAACAAGCGATCGTAAACACCAACTTACAAAATCGGCTCGAGTAACTTGTTTCTTTAAAGCAGTATTATTTGTTCTATCAAAGCATTTAAGCGGAATAATGAGTAACAGGAATAATAAAGTGCTTAATGTAAGTTAGCAGGTGGCTTTTCCTTGCAGATGGCTCCAAAAACGCGTGCTGAAATTCAAAAAGGGTACCGAGAGAGAAAATCGCAAAGTGAAGGTGTAACAAAAGCGAAAATCAAGAAAAGTAGGGCTCAGATCCAAAAGGAGTAAGGGGAAAGGAAAAAGCAGGTTAATGGTGAAGCATTCTTGAAACAGGAAAGAGGACGCAAGCGTGCCGCTTATACGCCCAGCATCCTTCTACCAGAAAGTGCGTTGGCTAAACGAAGAAAGGAGAACCGAGAAAAGGCGAGAAGATTTAGAAGCAAAGCAAAAGCAAACTCTTTTCAGCTTACTGAAGATGGAGATATTACAGAGGGGCCCAGACAGGGAGAGTCCTCTCAGGGCCAGGAGGAAAAGCGGCTTGTTGTTAAGACTGACTGCAAGGCTGCCCAGCAAGAAATAGATGGTTTTGGAGAGCTCAAGGCCGTGCCCGGAACGATGAAGATACATGCTGGGCAAGCTTACCAGATCAGCCAGAACAGATCGTTGTAAGGGAAACATCTTGCTACTATGAGCGCTGCTTCACCCTTGACTCAGTTAGTGTGGATTCGCCTTGCAAGTGGCAAAGACATCACCTGACAGGATACCAACCTCCAGGTAGAGACATATGTAGATTCCAATTACGACTTAAAATACTTGACGGCTTTTTTTCAAATCTACCGAAACTTAAATTACTTATATTTAATTTCAGAAAGCGACGAGGTAAAACCATCCACTGATGACTGGGTTGCCGCTGATTACGATGGCAAGTGGTACATTGGAAAAGTACGTAAGGTCGACCTTCAGGATCGAGATGCATACATCACCTTTATGTAATATGCAAGCTTCTGAGAAGTGTGAAGACACCTTCAAGCTACCTAGTAAACCGGATGAAGTTTGGATAAACTTCACATCAATCCTGGCCATCATTGCAGCCCCCACTCCGTATGACAAAACCAAAAGGCAATACAAAGTAAACACGGAAACTGTGGAAATGATAAGTCGTTTGCACACATCATGGCTGGAGAAGAATACCTCAAATGAGTAGATAATGTATTCTGGGAAGATAAGCTTCAACAGAATAGTATCACATAAGAGGCGATACTATAATTATTAGGTCTATTTTTTGCTGTGAAACCGCCCTAGTATGGGAACAAATGTAGGTGTAACGTGGTTGGAGAGGTTAAGTGAACTTATTTTAGTTAGCAGTAAAGTGTGAAATAACCACCGTTACCGAGGCCTTTACAAGAAAAATATATTTTAAAATGAATAATGAGTAAGTTTTTACCTCAACCTCTCTGTTTACAATCAAGGGAAAAGCTGCTTTAGCCATTGAGCAAAGAAATACTTATTGTCTTTTGTCTTTGTAATGTCATAACCTCCGTTACCAAAAACGTTACCAAGAAAAAGAATAAATTAATTTTTTTTGGTACACTTGACAAAACAAACGCTGACCAAATGATGTTAGCAGTACCCTTAGGTTTCCGTAAAAGCAAACCTCATCAGGAAATCTGTCCGTTTATAGAAAATAACAAGAATTGCATAAAAGATAGCATTTTTAAATTAAAAAAATCGAAATTTTGATCTTCTGTAAAAGCCCACAATAAGACTAGAATAAAGTCTTACATTATCTATTTAATGTATTCGTATGTGCTTTTTACTAGTATTGGTAGTAGATTAAAAATAGGGGATGGTTCGTTCAATAAAATGCAAAATTGAAATAATTTGGTGAGATATTAAGCCAAAAAATGGCTTTCTTAAAGATGGATACCTACTGTTACAAAAATGGTGATAAAAATGGAATGATTTAAGTCTATATGCTAATTTTTTTTGTATTTTGTCCCTGGGATCCGTTGGTTTTTGATAAGAACATACGGAACTTATTTGGGGAAACTTTATTTTTTCCAATTTCCTGAACCCCAATGGCCCATTTTAACTGGGAATGAGTGATGTGATATGGTAAAACGAATCTCGAGATAGCTTGTATGTTGGCTTGGTTTTTTCTTACTTACTTGCTTACTTATGACACCACTTCTACACGACTTCTGATTACCCGAATGTACGTCAAAGATTCCAAGATCTTCGTAGCAACACAAGTCTAGCGAGGCCGACCTCTCCAACCCGTCCTCGACCTTACTCAAGTTTCTCCTGCACCTGGCATTGGGATTGTCCCGAACTGTTGGCGATACCTTGTACACAGCAAATTGCTTAATGCAATAGGCTAGCGGTGGCATGTTTACCTACTCTACATTGGATTGTTCCACAAGCAAAATAATTTAGCAGAGAGTCACACAACATTGGTGGGCTGTAGTCCTTCTTAACAGACATGGGCAATAATGCCTCCAGGCTATCTACTACTTATGGTCCTTCCGGCCTATGAAAACACTCTTATTACAATAGCAGCAAAAGTATCTTCATTTGCTACATGTCTTTACTACTACAAGTTTTCATGTCCAAGTTCTCAAGGAGCAGTACTGGCTTCATACGATCCACTTGCCTATTCCGCTTGCACGAATCTCCAACGATATTACACAAGACCCTGCTACCTATCAAACCTCTGACCAATGCCACGATTACTGTGCGTGACACGAGGAACACTGTTTCGCCACACAGACATTCTATTAAGGATTTTTTTCTGCGCGCCCTTTCCGTGGAACACTGATCGAACACTTACATTCACAGAGAACACTGACATTTGTTGTTACAAGAAAGAACTCTTAACGTTATTAGTATTTCTAATTTGTAACGAAATTAATAAGCTTATGAATGACTTTCAAGATTTCCGGCTCAGCATGCGTAGTTTTCAACAGTTCTTGACATGATATGATTGGTGTTGGGTAGTTCGGCACTTATTAGTCCCAAAAACCAAAAAAAAAAAAAAACCAAAAAAAAAAAAAAAAACAAACAAAAAACAATAGCTTTTAAGAATTATATACTAGAGTTTGCTTTACTGTTCCGTTTTCGCGTAATTACGCAATTTTTTTCTTCATTATATCTTCTTGTCACCGGGAGGTGACTATCTAAAAGGGGGGAATAATATGTTAAAGAATATTTTATGAAATTCTAGCTTTCATATGGGTAACACAAACAAGCGTTACAGAAAGCCGAACAAACAACCTTGTCACGTTAATCTTCGCACGTGTTTCTGGCAAAAGTTCCCACGAGAAAATATATATTGTTATCAAAGGGTTTCCTTGCATGAGTTGCGCTATCTTTTGGTAAGAAAAGTTATTTCCTTTTCGGTAACCCACAACGCGGTCCTGGGGATCGGTTGAACCTTTTAACACAAAAAAAACAAATGACCCAAATAACCAAGGGAACCCTGGGGCGGCATCTGACACGCGGGGTTAACTCGCCAAGGTTGTACAACCAGAAATATCGCTAAGAATATTTGTTGATCGGTTTTAGTAATTCGTAAGAATATTTGTTGATTAGGGTTAGTGATTTAGCAACGTAAGCTTTCCCAGAGTTAGTACGTGCGCGAGTGATTTAGGGACTACGGAAACCGCGATCCCTATGATTATACGTGGTCGAGATGATTCTCACTATCTTCTGGCCAAGCCCAAAACGCCGTTTACCGCAAGCAGCGCTGTTTCTTTGTCCTTTGTCTTATTCCAGAAATACTGCATCAACTAATCACTGTAAAGCTTGCTAATGCGTAGGTATATAATCGCGAGTTTTAGTTTGTAAAAGGGAGTTGAAGTTGGATGTAGCGCAGAGCACGCTAACAGCTCTGTCCCAGCATTAAAGGTTTGCCTGTGTATTCTGCATGTTTCGCTGATTCCTTCTCTCGTTCCCCCGAAGTTAAATCTGTTTGGTAACATGATGTATTAAAATAATGTGTATTGAGTCTGGACAGGAGCACTTATTGGTCAACTAAAAATGCGAAAACCGGAAAAAACGCAATTTTTAACAAATTATAATAAAGTTTCGATTTAACGCGCAGTATTTAGCATAGAATAGCGTTTAAAAAACTCTAACACTTTCGAACAATTTTACAGATTGCTTCAATTTTCAATTCTTTTCACTTTCTTCTAGAAATGCTTCCTATTACCTTCCAGGGAAACCCTCCATTAATTGTTGTTTAAGGAGGCTCGAAAGGGTTTTTAGCTGCACGCGCGCGCTGTCTACACACGCCATAACTAAGATACACGCGTCAGCGGAATGAATCAAAATCAGAGACAGAAGAGTAGAGAAAATAGATCTTGTAACACATTAATGCAAATACAAACGGTAAAGCTCTCCCAAATTGGTTTTGGTTATTTTTCTTGTAACCCGTAAAACGATCGTACGGAAAAAATATCTCCTTGTCACAAAGAATACGTCCGGATGGAAGCCGGTCGTCTCGCACGCGTAGGAACTCGATTGAGCGCGCGTGAACAACTTCGCGCATGCGTTAAGTGGGATCTAGTCGTCCGTGACTTTTTCATGTTTTTCAACTTCGTGCGCTAATATTTTCGCTTCCAGTCGGTGCATTTTTTTCAAATTTTTGGTGACAACTAAGATCAATCGGATGCGTATATATATCAATTTCTAAAAAATTATGTGGGTGGTAAAAAAATTTAAAAAGCAGTAGTCGAAAATTAGGTTTTTACTTTCTTCTGTCCTACAGAATTTTTTTAAAGTTACATATTTTGACGATCATTCCTAATAACATGTAATAAAGGAGTTTAAGAAGATTTCACCGACCCGTTCTCTTAGTAACACGATCGCTTTTGATTTTGGGGATGCAACTGAATGCCTTATATCGTTACCATAGTAACAGGTTTTCTGAAAAAAAAAATACAGTGTTAAGATTCTATGACGTTTTATTTATGTCTGTGGTAAATTTCACACTAATATGATAAACCAAACTGTAATTGGAAAATAATTTGTAAAACTAGCCCTGGAAAATGAAAACTATTTCGAACCACCTTAAGTCTCTATAACTTTTGGTTTCACTTTCATCTGAAAACTGAAAAAAAAAAATAACTAAACACAATAAGTGTTTGTAATCTGTAACCTGTCCGTGACTGATCGAAAGCGTTGGACGTATATATGAGAAGTACAGCTGATTTTTAATACCTTCAAATTACACTGAGTGAGGTTTGCATGAATCGCGTGATTGACTTTCTTCCTGTTGTAAGAACTGTTAGGTAATGACGCGAACAATTGTTTGGAAGCAAGGTTTGTACAGTAATAATTTGCTTAACTTTTCCTTGGGTTCTATTCTCGAGAGTAAAAGGTATTGTTTATGACGCATATTTATTTTGGCTTCACTCTTTTAAGAGGCTGTCTCTCCATTTTAGCCAATTGATTGGCTAAAATGGATATTGACCGCGGTCTAGATTTTCCCATCTAGACCGGCAGCTAGACCAGTTGTGTTTTGAAGCGAAAAAGTTGCGAACTAAAATGAAAAATCATTGACTGTTTTCATCTAAGAATATTTAGTTCTGTAAACGCCAAAAAGCTGATGAGAAAATAAAGTAAAGAGGACGAGCAAACTTTGGAAGAATTAAATTCGGCCACTCGTCACCGTTTGCAAGCAAACTGTCACTTAGTACAAACCGGTTACGTTAAACGAAAAATTGTTCTTGTTTTTGCCATATAATAAACATCTTATTAACCGAGCTAAGTCGGTCTGTATGGGAGAATCTTGACCCCAGTCGTGTGTACAGACCTCACTGCGTTCGGTCTGTACTTACGACCTCGGTCAAGATTCTCCAATACAGACCTCCTGCTCGGTTAATAAGGGCTAAGTATAGTACTCTGTAATTGTGTTTATAGTTCACCACTAAATTTTCTCTGATTCTTATTGATTTAAATTGACCACGTGACGTGATAATGTTCATCCGCGGAGAGACACTATCAGTCCATAGTGTCCGTCAGAGGAAAATAACTGGATGGATAGTAGTCATCCGAGAATTTTTCTTTGGACAAGCGGGTTTGTAGAAAAAGAACAATTGAAATTGTAACGAGGAGACTTTGTTTGTTTTGGTTTTCAAATTTTACATTTGGCTTTGACGGCTTACATCTCAGAAATTTCAAAATAATTCTGGCAATTGATTTTTGAGCTAGCGCGTGGAAGAAAATTTAGTGGTGAATAATCAAGACAATAGAGTATTTATGTCTCGGAATTATCGGTCTGATACATGCCCTTTGGAAATGTAATTTCTCGGGCTTTACAAAGGAAACGCCCGAGTTGAAATTTCGGCTTGGCTTTTTTTTTCGTTCAGCCACAGTTTGCAAGTCCTTAACACGCATGCGCGACGATTTGACTCTGATGAGCACATGGCATGCATGGTGTAATGGCGGAGGAAGAAAAGTTTATGCGGTGGAAGATCAGCACAGATACTCTGTATAATACGCTCAAAACGGGTACCAAATATTCACACAGCGTGCGCAGTACACCCACACTAAAAGAGGAGGAGCGCTTTCGGAACCGGTTGGTCCGCAAAACTTACGAGAGATCTCTTTATGAGCGAATATTTATGGGTGAACCAAGCTTTCATCGAGAAACATGCTATTCGGATCTTGGATTTTGCTATAGAAAGGCACCCTAAATTAGTTCTCAATCTGTATCACGGGAATCAGGATGTGATACGCACGCGAAGATTGGGAACGAAAACACCCGTTGTAAACACAAAATGGCCATGACATTTTAATATGAATCCTTCTGTGGATCCCCTGATCACCGTTTACTGTTCATACTTGTATGTGTGCCGAGAGGTGTCCAAAAGAGTGCTTCTACAAGCCTTTTAAGAGGACTGTACATGATTAAACCGAATTCGAGGAAAACAATGGTCAGTCAGAATACAAAGAACATGGAAGTATGTGACCGTCACGCTCGACACAGATCAGGAACGTATAAATGTACCTTGCATACAAACCTACCGCTGGAAGGAAAAGCTGGCAGTTTTAATGCTACCAAGGATTCAAGGATTGCTATAAAGGACCAAGACTTTAATCTTGAAGCCAGGTAAGAGATTTACATGAATTTATCGGAGCACTTCACGAAGGCGAGTATGCAGTTACTCACTGAGATATTTTCAAAATTTCCTGAACTTTAAGCGGTGGTTAGTTTTGAAAACCTAGTGGGCAGACAAATTTTATTATTGTTTTGAATTAAGTGTCATTTATACTTTCTATTCATGTAGTTCAGCGGTTTCAAACAGGTGCCACATTTTTAAAACGTGCCTTCAAAGTAGTGCTATTTTCGTGTTTGGTTCAAAACTCGATTTAACGGGTAGAAAATCTGCTTTCAACCGTTGAAGGAACAACATTGAATTATAATTGCAACATGGCTAAACAAACTGCTGTGAGATATCTATAGTTTAAAAAAAGAATTGGGACTTTTGAGCGAATATTAATTTTTTTAGAGCGCCGGCAATATGTACTATTTTTCCAGTTTCGGCAGGCATGCAACTTGAGTCGAGCGGACCGAACTTCAACTAAGCCTAGGAAAGTTCTATTACAATTTTTAATCAAATAAAACTCATTTTAGTGATTGACTAGGTAAGGGCTTTAAAATCCCAGCTTATGAGAAAAATCGAATTTTCGAAGTAAAATCAGTGGTCGGTTTTTAGAGAGACAGCCTCTTAATACTTTCTATTTACACGGAGAGAGGTTTCTATGAATCACGCGACTGATTTTCTTTTAGTTGTATAAAGAACAGTTCAAGATGATTTCCAGTCCGTTCTGCGCAGTCTCAGTACCCTCATGTTTATAAACATTATAACGGCTCACTCAATGGAATGTGAATTGATGTTATTCGTTAAGAACCACATACCTTTCAAATTCTTTTTCCAGCAGTTTCAATGAGTTTTACAGCTGCAAAGTTGTTTCATCAAGTGATATGAGAAAGAACAAAGCATTAAGCTTCGACCGCTTCGCTTTCATAATGGCGGTTGTTTTTAAACTTCCAATTTACTTCATGTAAGTAAGTGCAAAATGTTCACATTTGGTGATGTTGCTTGATATAGCATGTTTCTCGATGAAAGCTTGGTTCACCCATAAATATTCGCTCATAAAGAGATCTCTCGTAAGTTTTGCGGACCAACCGGTTCCGAAAGCGCTCCTCCTCTTTTAGTGTGGGTGTACTGCGCACGCTGTGTGAATATTTGGTACCCGTTTTGAGCGTATTATACAGAGTATCTGTGCTGATCTTCCACCGCATAAACTTTTCTTCCTCCGCCATTACACCATGCATGCCATGTGCTCATCAGAGTCAAATCGTCGCGCATGCGTGTTAAGGACTTGCAAACTGTGGCTGAACGAAAAAAAAGCCAAGCCGAAATTTCAACTCGGGCGTTTCCTTTGTAAAGCCCGAGAAATTACATTTCCAAAGGGCATGTATCAGACCGATAATTCCGAGACATAAATACTCTATTGTCTTGATTATTCACCACTAAATTTTCTTCCACGCGCTAGCTCAAAAATCAATTGCCAGAATTATTTTGAAATTTCTGAGATGTAAGCCGTCAAAGCCAAATGTAAAATTTGAAAACCAAAACAAACAAAGTCTCCTCGTTACAATTTCAATTGTTCTTTTTCTACAAACCCGCTTGTCCAAAGAAAAATTCTCGGATGACTACTATCCATCCAGTTATTTTCCTCTGACGGACACTATGGACTGATAGTGTCTCTCCGCGGAGGAACATTATCACGTCACGTGGTCAATTTAAATCAATAAGAATCAGAGAAAATTTAGTGGTGAACTATAAACACAATTACAGAGTACTATACTTAGCCCTTATTAACCGAGCAGGAGGTCTGTATTGGAGAATCTTGACCGAGGTCGTAAGTACAGACCGAACGCAGTGAGGTCCATGACGAGACGCAGCTGGGTCTTTCTGGAAGTACCTCAAAGGAATGTGGGCTTCAGAGCCCCGCATTCCTTACATATTTTTTATGCTCAGCTGTCCGGAATTAACGCGTGCAAAGTAATAGGTGTCAAAATCCGCCGCCGCAGCTGTCAAAAATAATTTTTGTCACCGGAAGCGCAGGGACTGCTGCGCACGAATACAGATCCGGATAATTTGGTTTGCGTAAGACTTGGCGCTACAAAGCCACCAAACAAAACGAGCGGGGAAGCCTTTGCCACTCGTTTTCGCGGCGCACGTGCGCTCAAATTGCTTAAACCGCCAAACTACACAGGCTACGGATCTTTTTGCATGCAGCGGGGACACTGAGAAAGTTTATTTATTTGGATCCATGATTTTGAGCAGACAAAGCTGCAGACAAAGCTTAAGGCGATCCACAATCACAGATATTAATTACGTATAAATGCTTCACCATTCGTTTTTGTTTCCCAAGGGCTATTTTATTCTGTTTGTCACTGCTGCGGTCTCAATGAAAATTAACTTTCAAGTATGTGATAGATATTGCAGAAAGCGCATTTGCGACAAACCATCCCTTAAAACTCTGTGCTCTTAGGTAAGCACCACGAGAAACAAACATTTGCAGTGCAAGACTTTAATTTTTTGTTATTTTAATATTTTTTCTTCCAATTCATTTTTTTCCAATTTCCCTTAAGTTCTATATCTACTTCCATGGATGCCAGTTTAAACCTTTGTGATAACTGAGCAGTTAAAAATGATGAACAGAAATTATTTATAAACAGACTACATGTACAGTGACACACTCCGACGATACATCTGGATGTCACTGTAAACCTTTGTGGCAACTGAGCTGTTTAAATCAGAAACGGAAATTATTAAGGGCAACAGTGGCACACTCTGACAGTACATCTGGATGCCACTGTAAACCTTTGTGGTAACTGAACAGTTAAAATGAAAAACAGAAATTATTAAAGGCAACAGTAACATACTCCGACGAAACGTCTGGATGTCACTGTAAACCTTTGTGATAATTGATCAGTTAAAATGAAAAACAGAAATTATTAAAGGCAACAGTGGCACACTCCGACGAAATGTCTGGATGTCACTGTAAACCTTTCTGATAACTGAGCAGTTAAAATGAAAAACAGAAATTATTAAAGGCAACACTGGCACACTCCGATGAAACGTCTGGATGCCATTGTAAACCTTAGTGATAACTGAGCAGTTAAAATGTAAAACAGAAATTATTGAAGGCAACAGTGGCACACTGCGGCGAAACGTCTGGATGTCACTGTAAACCTTTCTGATAACTGAGCAGTTAAAATGAAAAACAGAAATTATTAAAGGCAACAGTGACACACTCCGACGAAACGTCTGGATGCCACTGTAAACCTTTGTGATAATTGAGCTGTTAAAATGAAAAACGGAAATTGCTAAAGAAAACATACTGGGCTCTGTGAATTTTTGCGAAACATTTCGACGAGTATCTGAAGGTTGGGGAAACGCACAGGCCTAGAACTTATTTATTTATTTATTTATCTTCTATAACATCACAATTTCTGAGCTTCTTCCACCAGATTGTTTTCGATTTATTTTGCGTGACGGTGAAAACGATCTATTCTATTCTTTGGTCTCCCGTGTCCTCCGTTGGTAAGGGGAAGGGGACGGCTGACATGCACAGATTACAGTGGTCTTTGTTTTGAGTACTTTGTGTGATGCAAGAAAAAAGGAGGAGAAACTAAAATGAAAACACGCAACGTTTCGAAAAGCTTTTAAAGCAAAAGCCAGAGACTCAAAACTCGGATCCCTTGAAAATGTACACGATTTTACAACTATCTTTTATCCATGAATTGACTGACATTTAAGCGGACAACAAGCTCTTAAAGCTTACCTTTTTGCCGTTGCTTCTTGGCGGTGCTAGTAAGAAGTAGCCGGTATCTTCATCCACATTTTGTGAGAACACAACTGATAAGGTCGTTGGCATCTCCAAAAGGCGATTCGCTGTGGCCTTTGCAACAGGGGTCGAAGTCCCTGCCACGTGAGTGAGCGCACGATCGGTTTATTGTTGTTGTTTAAGTAATGATCCGAGCAAAAACTAGGCAGGCAATTGGCAAAATCGATTAAGAGGTGGGAAAGAATAATTTTTAAATTCAATTAAATCGGCGCATCTGATTGGCTGATATCGAAAAATCGTAGAAAAAAGCAATAAAAAAGTGACATCAACAAAATTGTTTTTTGATATGTGCCCCATCTCTCTAAAATCTATCTCCCGGTAAAATTTTAGCATTGTTCTATGCGCCAATCAAAAGTTAGCCTTTTGGCGCATCGAAATTTTGTCAGTTTAAGATATGTTAAATTTACAAATGCAACGAATTCAAATCCAAAATAAAAAGATATTCGAACGGATTCCAGTGTATCTACTTTTCAATTTGAAATTCAAATTTCAAGCTTTTTGCGTGTGGACCAATCACATACGTTGAATTTAATTTGATTCGAGTGATCAGCGCCGAAATAATAACTGCCGCTATTGCCACGGTCTATTGTTCTTTTGCCTAGTTCTTGCACGGATCATTACTTAATATTGACTCAATCGACCAAAATACTGTGATCAAGGCTACTTAGTAGCCTCGTAACCTCTCAAATGCATTCTCTTAAGATACACCAGAATCTG
>JAHPZR010000956.1:30000-51818 GCA_019787425.1 Platygyra sinensis | reverse complement strand
TTCTTAGCCTGAAGGTCAACTGCTTCCATCGATCGAGCTACCTCTTGCACTTTCTGAAGAGTAAGATGCTCCTTTGCCAGCAATTTTTTTCTTAATTCCTATGATCGACATTTATCAATAACTTGATCTCTGATGTCAACATCTGGGTTTGCAAAATTACAGTTCTGTGCTTGCTTTCTAAGCCTAGCTATGAATTGACCAACTGTTTCTCTCTCCTGTTGAGCCATGCTCCTAGATACATGTCGCTCATACGGTTCATTAAGCTTGGTGACAAAATACGCGTTCAGAGTACGTACCGTTTTCTCGAAATCAGTAGCCGTATCCTCTTCAAATTCTTCCGTCGGGCCTGGATCAGTTAGCGTTTCGTACAACTCCTGAACCTCTATTCCCGCGGTGTCAAGTAGCAAAGCCTTCTTTTGTGTATCATTCACCACTCCTTTGGCCACAAGAAAGTATTGAAACGATTGAAGCCATTTCTTCCAACGTGGTCCCAATGCAGACGAATTACCTTTGCAATCGAACGGAGCTACACCTTGAATTTCGATATTAACTGCCGCCATTCTTCGTTACTTAGTCAATCCCATCCTCGTCGCCAGTGTTAAATACCAAGAAACCGTCATATGGTTTCTAAAAGGGTTCGATTGGGCAGGATTAAACCACACAAAACAACAACTGTATTTAACATGGCGAACCCACGACAAGAACAGGTAGCCTCACTTTAATGCCCAAGCGTGCAACCGCTGGCAATACATAACAGACTCAATTCGCACAGAGTCGAATTAGGGTAGGCAATTTTGGGGGGTTGAACTTATTGCGATTCGAGTCGACTCGATCGATTCGTCGCGAATCGGTCCTTGCAAAGTCGAATCGTTTCACCGGAAGTCGATTCACAAAATGCAGGTACCGGGGATGTGAATTGGTTGCGGTTCGAGTCTATTCGAACTACCGGAAGTCAAGATCCCTGAAATAATGATACATGAACCTTCCTCGTTCTTAAAACGTGGCAACAAACTTCAGTCAATTCGTCTAAGGTACTTTACGATTCGACTCGATTCGCACGGAGTCTAATTTGGGTAGGCAATTTTTTTTTTTTTGGGGGGGGGGGGGGTGAATTTATTGCGATTCGAGTCGATTCGATCGATTCGTCGCGAATCGGTACTTGCAAAGTTGAATCGTTTCACCAGAAGTCAATTCGCAAAATGCAGGTACCAGGGTCTGAATTGGTTGCGATTCGAGTCGATTCGCACTATTCGTCACGAATCGTCTGTTGCAAAGCCGAAACGTAAAACTGGAAATCTACTCTCTTTAGGCAACAACGCAGTTCGCACTACCGGAAGTAAATATCTTTCTAATAATTAAAGGGGCTACGTCACGGTATTTTAAGTTATTTTGACCATTTACATTAGATTGAAGGAAACCTGATAATAATACTTTAGAAAGATAGAAAAACATCAAAGACATAATAATAAACCATAAAAAAACAAGGATGGTTAAGGATGGAGAAGATTGACAAGGATTACAACCAACGAACTTGAAAAATTTAGGCTAAATTTTTCAAACCGTTTAACCGTGACGTAGCTCCTTTAATGATACATGAACGTTCCTCCTAGCCTTCTTAAAACGTGGCAACAAACTTCAGTCGATTCGTGTGAGGTACTTTACGACTCGACTCGATTCGCACGGAGTCGAATTAGGGTAGGCAATTTGTTATGGCGTACCATCGGGGCCAAAATTCAAGTTTTGAATTTTGCTTGTATCTTCGGCATTCGATGTTGAAGTTTTACAATTTGTACCTACTCTGCAATTGAACATTCAAGTTTCCAATTTCTCTACTCCAATTGTCGATTTGACATTGTTTGTTTCACGATTCAACTTTGTAGTTTGAAGTATTCAACATTTAAGTTTACGCAATTTAACATTCAAGAGTTATACATTGTACTTCACGTCAATTCAGCATGCAATTTGCCTCTTTTCGATATCCAACCCCAATCCAATGTAATGAAAACCTCAACAAACTAATTTCGCAATTCAGCTTTGTAGTTTAGGCAATGGAATATTTCAAGCTTACTCGTTAGTATTCAACGTTTTGATATTCAACATGTTGCACTTTGCCTTTCGCTATTCAACATTTAACTTTCTATTATCCAACCGCAATCCAGAAATTAACGAAGGAGCGCAGGCTCGCTAACGTAACCTCGCTCACGTGAGTGAAACGGTCAAGTACAAAAAGTACCTCATGTAACCTTACATGAGGTACTTCACTCTGGGATTAAAAATGGACGATCTCTCGTATTTGTTAGACTGTGTTCATAATATCCTCGACGTTTTAAATAATTATAGTCGATGGCGTACATAATAGCCATGGAGGCTTTCAGCTTCGTATTTGTAAAGTAGATTTTCTGCAGAGGATGTTGGTAAATCTAGACATCGATGATTTCATAACAGAAACAATAGGAAGAGCTCATAGTTTGCTGGTAGAGATTGAAAGAACTGAGAATTCTTACGGAGGCTATAGCGCCAGCGTGCAACAAGATGGTAGACGTGGAAGACCCTAGTACTTGATAAGCAAAGAGCAGCTCTCATATTTAATTGAACAAGGTTTTAAATTGCAAGACGTTGCTACTATGCTTGGAGTAAGTTGCAGAACAGTTAAGAGAAGAATGATGTCATATGGACTCTGTGTCAGGTACATGTACATACGGTAATTCCTACATACCATTATTTTGTGATAAACCATGGCAATAAATCTTTAGATACATCTTTATTTATATATCACACACTCAGAGAAATACAAGAGTAACCAAAGCCAGGAGTTTAAATGGTATCATACTATGTGGTCAGTAAACAAAATGTGAACTAGAATTCAAGCTTACATGAAAAGAAGGCTTAACATCATACATGTATTTTTAACGTAATCCTTTAATTTGCTGCCTCTGGCCAACATTTTTTCGAATGCTAAATGCGCAATCGGGCAGGGTCCATTTCACACTGAACAAATTCCCCACCAAATGGAGCTAGCCTCTCATTATATGCCCGGGGGTTGGGGGGATGGGCATTCTTGGATTTGACTAATACTCTATATGGAAATCTTTTTTTTTTTTTTTTTTTTTTTTTTAAATCCACATTTTATTTCCATTTATAGCAATAAGTACACACTACAATTAATAACAGATAAATAATAACACCTTCATTACTTAAGCTATTTAATTATACCAAACGAATATCTCTAGCATTGATATAAAGTTGCCATTTAGCCTGAAATTGTTTTACCTTGTTATTCTTAGAGGCAAGATACATTTCCGTTCTGTATTTCACCTCCAGCATTGCCTTAAAAATTTCCAAATTTGGGCGTACTCTACGTTTACGACAATTCCAAATATGAAGTTTAGCAAGAATGAACAGATAGTTTAGTAACTGGTCAGATTTTCCAATTTGTCTACCGACAAAAACATCTTTCAAGGTGAATTCTATATACTTTCCTGAGAGCATAGACCAGAAGTTTTCAAATTGTTTCCAGAAACAATAGGAGAAAGAACATTCATAAAATAGGTGATGAACCGTTTCTGATCCTTCCTCACAAAAGGTACACAGATCATTCGGGACATAACCTATCTTAGCAAGACGTTGATTTGTAAAAGTAATATCAGCTAATAATTTAAACTGAAAACTTCTAATAAACGTTTCAGATGAATACGATTTGATATTAAGAAAAGCATTAGAAACAGTTGAATCTTCCAGGTCAAAGTCCTCTTTCAGTTTTATAAAGCCCCTTGAAGGTTTAACTTTTATGGACACTAACAAGCGATAAAACTGCTTACTCTTGCTAGTAAGAGGGTTAAATGTTTTTTCTCCACAGAAAAATTCTAACGGTCCTAATTTTTTTCCATTTGGGCATTGTATTTTCAGGTGGGAAGGTATCGCACTTCTTACCCCTGTCCACACTAGAAAATTGGTATTTTGTACTCCAACACACCTTACATTGTTATAAGATTGAAGGTTATCTTTGTCAAATTGCAAGTGGTGGCAGAGTAAAATTCCAGCTTTAACATAATTAGGATAGTAAATTGATTTATTATCTATCTTAATGTCTTTATTGTTCCAGATTATGTATTTAGACATAGGAGGCTTTGTTGAAAATAACTCTCTAAAATCTGCCCACCACTGAAGAAACTCATTATAAAATTTCGAAGAAATGTTACACTCTTCCACATCATAGTTGCAGCTAAATAAGAATTCGCCCCCAAAATCCTTAAGTAAATGATTAAGGTAAGCTTTCCAAGGCAATGAGCCATTAGAAAATAGTTTACCAATCCAGGCCAGTCTAGATGCTTTGATTAAAGTTTCAATATCTGTTATATTCAGACCGCCAAATTCCACATCATTAATTGCAGCTTGTCGGGCTATTTTATCTGGCCCTTTCCAAAGAAAATTAAAGATTATAGTGTTAAGTTGCTTAATAAAATCGCCAGAGGTTGGCAGGATCGAAAACACATATAACATTTTTGGAAGCAAGAGTGATTTAATAATAGTAATTTTGCCATACAGTGAAAGACCCCGGCAACTCCATAACCTTGTTTGCAGTCGAATATCTTTCAGTTTGTCGTAAAAGTTTTTTTGCATCAAATCTACTTCGTTGTATGTGAAAACAATCCCAAGGGCTTTGACACTGTTACACCATTCCAAGCCAAGAGGTTTCTCCGTGTTATGCCGACACGAACCAATCCACATAGCCTCAGTTTTGGAAAAGTTGACCCTTAGACCAGAACAGGTTTCGAAAAAATCGAGCAGTTCAAAAACGCGTTTAGCAGATTCAATATCAGGCACAAATACAGTGAGATCATCGGCGTATTGAACTAATTTAAATTCATTTTGGCCTAATTTTATACCTTTGATATCAGATCTATTGCGGATAGCAGTTGCTAGGATCTCAGCTGCAATAATAAATAAGTATGGCGACAGCGGGTCCCCTTGTCTTACCCCTCTTTGTAATTCGAAATAAGGCGTGCAAAACCCGTTGTTCAACACACAACTTGATATATTAGCATAAAATGTCTCTACCCATTTAATGAGGCTTGGTCCGAAACCAAAAACATCTAAACATCTTAACAAGAAATTCCGGTTTAAACTATCAAAGGCCTTTTCAAAATCAATAAAAAGTAATATACCAGGTATGTTTTCCTTTTTAGTATAGTCCATAACATCTAAGATTGATCGCGCAGCTTCACCTATAAATCTTCCTTTCACATAGCCTAACTGATTGGCGTGAATAATTTCTGGAAGAACCTTAACAATTCTAGTCGCAATTATCTTGGAAGCGATTTTTGCATCCACATTAATTAACGAAATTGGCCTCCAATTCTCTAAATAGTTTCTATCTTTACCTTTCTTTTCAATAAGTGTAATAACAGCTTGTTTTTGTGAGGTAGACATTTCTTTTTTGAGATAGGCTTCATTAAAAGAATCAGTCATCAATTTGCCAATTAAAGACCAGAATATTTTATAAAATTCTACTGGGATTCCGTCATTGCCAGGTGTTTTCCCAGTCTGAAAAGAGCTTAGAATACCTTCACACTCCTGTAAAGTCTCTATATGGAAATCTTTCCGATACTGATACTGTCTGATAATGCTAGGGACGTACAGTACCATTGATGACAATCAGCTTGATGAACTTACTAGACAAGCATGTGATGAACATCCTGGAATAGGAATTAGGATTCTTAAAGGTTTTTTGCTGAGCAAAGGATTCCGTGTCCAACGTGAAAGGATCCGTCTATCGTTGTTGAGGATTGACCCCATTGGCATAGTGCAAAGGTGGAAATCAACTGTCAAAAGACGCCAGTACAATGTGAAACATCCGTTGTCGTTGTGGCATATAGATGGTAACCACAAACTAATAAGGTGCCTATGATAGTTTATAGTGTTTAAATAGTCTGAATAAAAGATCATTATTATAGAGTGGGATAAAGTGTGACAAAAAGTGTAGGGCTTGTGCAGCATCCCAACTGTCGAAGACTATTTTGTTTTTGGACGAAGAAAAAATTTAAATAGCACAAAGACAAACAAGAGTACCATCTAAGATATTATTTTGATCCAACTTTGATTACAAAACAAATCCTGTTCTTTGACAATGATAACAGTGATAATGTTTAAATAATTATAATAATGTCAAAAATTGTATTCACTGTAACACAACATTTTTATCTTTTGTGTCCCTCATACAAACTACTGTTTGCATAGGACCGACTTCTACATTTTGTTTTGAAGGTGGAGAATAGTAGTACATGGTGGAATAGATGGCTATTCCAGAGTACCAGTTTACCTCAAAGCCTCAAGTAACAATAGAGCAGACACTGTTTTAGCTCTTTTTTGTGAGGCAGTTGCAGGGTTTGGCCTGCCATCACGTGTTAGATCGGACAAGGGTGGTGAAAATGTTGATTTCTCTACATACATGCTAAGTCATGTTCAGCGAGGACCAGGAAGAGGTAGCATGTTAACAGGTACTTTCCTGTGGGGTTGTTTTTCTAACAAAGTATTTCTACTTTGATTACATAAAACTAGGGTAAAATAATGAGTACCTTTTTTATTGTTTGTGAACCTGTAGGTAAAAGTATTCACAACCAGCGAATTGAGCGACTTTGGCGGGATGTGTTTGCAGGATGTCTCTCCCTGTTTTATGACCTTTTTTATGAATTAGAAAGACAGAATTTCCTACACCCAGACAATAAGGGCCATTTATGGTGTTTGCACTATGTTTTTTTACTCATAATTAACAAACACCTCACTAACTGGAAAAATGCTTGGGTCTATCATCCAATAAGGATGGAGAAAAATAAGTCTCCTGTGCAACTATGGATCAGCGGCTTGCAGGAAGCATGGGGGTCACAGTCCTTGGAAGATGAAGTTTTCCAGGTACTGTATGAAGTTAATTTTTGTACTAGCAGATGTCCCGTGGGGGCGGGGGAATGTCTCCCAGGTAAATATGTTTGTGATAAAATTATTCCCCTGGGGCAAATATCAGCAATGTGGTGTCTGTTTGCATGGTAGAGTTTATATTTTCAGAAAATCCTGGTATCCTTTAGGGTATTGAAAAGACAAGAATCAATTACTGCCTTTCATCTTTTAGGTTAGGCACTTCTTTATATCTTATCCAACCACCCCCTTTTTAGAAGATTTTTAATAACTGTTGGGGGTATTATTATTTGAAAATATCTGACAAGCATACAGATACTTTTACCTCCTCCCCATGCAGTGTATGCATATTACAAAATTAATCATACTTGGCCTGTAAATCTTCTTTTATTATGAAGACAAACTCACCTCCTTTCAACACAAATTATCTATTGTCTTCATGAGCTTTCATACATATTGCTTTCATTAAGGTCAAGGCAATTCAAAAATGTCAGACAGTGAGCAAACTTCAGTAAAATGAATTTGTATACATGTCTTGCTCTGTAAAATGAGGGTAATGACTATGGAATCGACTGGAGTGGACCCATCCCTCAAACAGATTCTAGCTTGTATGAAATGGTCGAGGTCCCAGACACAGCATGCCCTTTGACTCAAGAACAGATGGACTTATTGCCAGCAACAGAAAACAGGAACTATTTAGAAGGAGTAGAGACTCTTCAACAAATCCTCAACACATCTGGAAACGCAGGTGTTGAAACCGGGTACAACTATGCTGCAATATAAAGCTTCACCTGAAAATGTGGCATGTTGAACAAGAAACATTTTTAACATCATGTAATAGTAACTCTTGAACATTAGTAGCTCATACATGTGCCATGTAATAACTAAGTACAGTAAATTACTTAACATTTGTTGATGTTCATTTCAGGAAAATGTCAGTGCAATCATTAATGTTTAGTTAATCTTCATTACTATAACATTTATGTTTAATGACTGTTATCATCCTGGAAAGTTTCAAAATGATGCTCTGCTAAAAAAAATAAGAAAAACATATAAGGCATAAACACTTTAATGCCTGAAAGACTGACTGTTTAGTAACACCACATTTTGGTTGGTCAAGGCCACTACCATCCAATGAGTGAATAAATTATTCATTTAAAAAAACAACTGAAAGTATAACATCAGGATAGTTTTTGCCAAAGTGAACACTGCAATAGGTGCATTAATGAAATGCAAATCCTGATGCACCATATTTCAGTGCAATGTCCATGTATCGTTTGAACTCCATATACTGCTCATGTTTGGTAGGTAGAGTAATAGACCTAAAACAGGTCTCAGACATGGGCAAGTTGTTTTCCCCTTGGTCAAACTTTATGAGAAGGTGTCCACTGCTTGTCTTGAATGCACTTTCCCCAGTCCAAAGTGTCAGCAATGTTCTTAGCTTAGAACCTCCTACAATTAAGAAATTGCAATGTAAACATTAGAATAATGTATTTATATAGTATTGTTTGCCATAATTGGATTGATAGAAATGTCATGTGCCTTCAAACTTCGTTATTATGGGGAGAGTTAATGACAAATAAGGGTACCCTTAAGAATGTCAAAAATCCTACTGCATTAATACATAACATTTGAATTGTTTCAATCATAAGTTCTCTATATGGGACTCCCTCTGAATTACAGTCAACTCTCTCATAAGCGACGCATGCACCTTCGGTGCATGACAAAGTGGTCGCTTACGAGAAAAATCAACAAAATAAATGCAGGACTAGGTTGATTAACTATAATTACATAGAGATTTAACCATTTTAGCTAAACTATGGCTAATGGGAAAAAGATTTGAAGCACTGGGAATTTCACATCAAATATGAGTGTGGACGCTTAAGAGAGAGTTTCATAAACAGTATTTGACTGACAAACACAACGGTTATTTACAAAGTGGTCACTTACGGGAGGTGGTCACCTATGAGAACTGGTCACTATGAGAGAGTTCACTGTATTTTGATATAAATATTTAATGTTATCTGTGGAACTCAGTTGGTGGGATAATTCTCTCCCTTTCAAAAGCAGGAGTTCACCCGTCATCCATACATGTATTCTCCCCTTGCTTTACCTTCAACACCATCAACATCATCAATGTAGGTTTTAAAGAAGTCAACAGTTCGTTGTTGTTCTTCATTTACATTTTCCTCAAAGGAGAATGAATCTTTTATTTCCTTTCCACTGACTACACGTTCTGCATCATTTGGGAAAACATGGAGCACCAGGTTTGGGTACTTCTTAAGAAAGCTGTGCAGCTGTACATGTACTTCTTCCATGCCTTAATCATGCACAAGTAAGAACAGTTAAAAATACGTAACTAGCAGTTTCCAGGTAGATAAAGGAATTATTTAAGCTGATACTAATTATTTTCCATCTTCTTTTACTTTTAATAGGGATTCCTGTTTATGAAGAAATCACTGGGGTGCAATCAAAGTGAACTGTTGAGATATTCCTGATAATTTGTGTCAAACACTGTCAGTAACATACCTCCTCTTCTCCCTCCCTCCCCTCCCAAAAAATAGCTATTTTAAAATGAAATAAAACAATGTGCTTGACAATCACGAACGTATATTGCCTGTGCAAGTGCAGACTGTTGCATGAGCAAGACTTGTTTGTTATTATCATGACATGTTATAGTAACTGTTATTTCAGGACAATATTGTTTCTCACCTTGTGTATTGGATATTTAGAAAATCATCACCCACCAGCCCATGACAATTTATGCAAAAGATTAAAAATTGTCATGACTTCCCTGACTAATAATATTAGTCCCCAGCACCTACACTGTACATGGCCAACAGCACTCAGGAAGTCTGTCAAGATTAGTGTTGCTGCAAGCATACTAGCTAATTTAAACATTTGACTGGGATAGAAAAATAGAAAAGATCATAATATTATTGTTACCTTTAATGATGTCATCCAATGCAAGACGACGTTTATCTATTACATGGAAAGTCACAAGACTCTCCACAACAAGTTTTCTGTTTTGGCTGAATGATAGCTGATCCGGATCAAGACCTGCTTCTAGCATGTATGGGTCTAGGGCAGTTTTAAGATCGGTACTGGATTTCTCATCTATAGGCAGCATATCAAGCTACATGTAGTAGTACATAAGAGCAAAAACACTGACATCAATCTAAAGTTCCAAACAACAGTTCAAAGTACATGTATATCATCCTAATAAAGTAATAAGCTGCTAAAACCCTCTCAGTGAACAAGGGAGAGCCAGAACCTTGAACACTAGTACTCAAGCCAAATGAAATAGAATCAGCCATCAACCAGGATGTTTATTTAGGGACAAAATTGAATAGCAAGACGTTCAACTTGGCCTTCCAATACCATTTTATAAATGTTCTTCCTGTAACACAAGGTACTGTAAACATTGTTCATTGTTCATTAAAACCATTAAAACCTCACTAAGTCACAAACATTATGTAAATCGTTAAATTATTCTCATCTTCCAAAAACTCAAACTCACGATAACTGAATCCTCTTTTACATTACCCTTGAAGGTTTGAGTTATCACTATTCAGCTGTATGATAGCAAGGTTAAAACTGACTTTTCTACATGTACATACCTCAGAAACAATTTGCTGCAACTCAATGTCAGGGATGTCTTCCACTGTTAGTATTGCATCACTTGAGAGGTAATTCTTGACTGCAGGCAAAAGCCCATGCAACCCTCAACCTCCATGGAGAATGGAGTGCCCTATTATCCGCCCCATTGCTCTGTATGCCCCTATAAGTCTCAGTGAATGATCATGTGTCAGAATGCGATGATCACTCCGCCCCTCCAAAAACAGAGGAGGCTTTCCTGTACTTGATGGTATTCCCTCATCAAGAACTCTGATGGTTTCAACAAAAAAATTCCCTTAGAGGACCACTGCCCACTCCTTCTTCTTCCTCAAATCGGATTTTGGGGGTAACTTTAAAATTTGTATTTGGATTTTTATAAATCCCCATAATTTCTTTCCTGAGCTCCATCACTCCATCCACTCTGCTCACAGAAATTCTTTGTTTAAATGGGGCATCTTGGATGACAGATGTCTTGAAAAGTTGCAGTGCTGTTTCAGGGCATTTGTCACTCTCATTTAATTCCACAACAAGTACAGGTGGGAGATCGCTTTCATCATCATTGACATCATCTTGATCATCAAAAATGTTGTCAGGTAACGATGACAAACCTGAGATACATAACACAATGCCTAAGTATTAGTATACCACTTACATTTCAAAACATAAAAGTTAAATACCTCATACAACTTTTTTATGTTTTAAAAGAAAAGAGACAATTAGGATTTGGTAGTGTCAGTGGAACCTGGTCAGACATGCATGGACATTGTGGGCATGTGTTCTGCCCCTGTTTAAGCAAATGATTGCTAAATAATTTACACATTACCTACAGGCACATCATCCCAACCCCCCTCGCCTGAATCAACTTGGTTCTTTTGTATATATTGTATTACTGGAACTCCTTTTTTAATGTAAAGTGAAAGAAAAGAAAAATAATAACCTAACAATCTTCCAACAGCATCATTAACATTTCCATTGGAGGCGTCCAAAGCAACTTGTATTTCAAGATCTGATGCATCTGGGCATATTTCTTTGAGTTGTTGCAACCCAGGTTTAATGGGTTCAAGGCCACTACTGAAAAAAATAAAAGCAACATGTGTTTCCTAGCATCAAAGATATGAATTTTACCATCAATTTCCTTACAATGATACCATTACATACCACTGACTAGATACACTGGCCACTGAGTCCTGGGTAGTGAGATTACTTGAACTGCAAGCCATCGAGTCCAATGTCTTCTGTTTCTGGAATATAGTGCAAAACAAGAAAACTTCATTAATGGTGGATCAACACTTACATTGTTCATTAGAGTTCTAACAAAATCAATACCAAAAAAAAAGTAGAGCTATGCTCGGTGTATGTAACATACCTTTGCTGCCGGTACACCATTTTTTGCATGTGAATGGGATTCTTGGTGTTGAGTTATTTCATCCATACGAATGACTTGCCCACAGACAAAGCAATCCACTTTTGGTACGTGTATATCTGGATCAGCTATTTCCTGTGTGTTAAAGTTTATTGTCTTAAGAAGCAATAGATGCATGCAGGAACAAATTTAATCTTTGAACAACAACACATTAATAAAAACTTGCTAAGAAGGAGGGTGAAATTTAAAGGAAACCACTTGCAGTGCTATTTTTTGTACAAGTTTTAAAAAAGCATGCTTGCTTGATAGATATTTACATGAATTCGTTAATAAATGAAATTAGTATAATATAATACTGGAATCGCACAAATGGTGGACTACTGCAAATCCTGCATTTTGATTGGCTATGCTACTAGGGTTCTATTTTCAATATAGTCCCCTAGTAGCAAAGAACAATAGTTTTCTTTCTCAAATAACTATCTTTTCAACTAGTATTTCTGAAGATTTTAATTTTCTCATTTGTCCTACTAGTTGGGTGATACTAAGACAGGGCCCAAAGGTCAATGCCCCATTCAGCTTGGCCTCATGGCCTATTGACATGTAGCCCTTTCAGGCTCCGCGCCTAATAAACAAGGAAACGCTTCTGGATTTGCTACCAGTCTGGGTATTTGATTGTTTAATACTCTGATACACCACAATCTGGCTCGCAAGTCATGAAAATATTTGGTTGTAAGATGTGGTTGATGTACTGGTATTGCTAGTCCTAGAGCCCATTCAGCTTTATAAATTGAACACATAATAAGTCTATACCTGCCAACTCTCACGCCTTAGGCGTGAGTCTCACGCCTGCGCGTTGAAAACTCACGAGTCCCGCGCCTGCGGGCCAATTTCTCACGCCTGATTGAAAAATGTGAGTTGTTGCCGTCTTGCTTGAAACAATTTCCAAAATATATGTTAACTCAGACGCATGTAAGGAACGAAAACCATGTGTAAAATGAATAAATGACAATACCTTACCTCGCGATCTCTGATTTTTGAAGTGAAAAGCATAATTTGGGAGTTTATGCGCGTCCTAAGACTGGGACTGGGAAATGCGAGGGCTGTTTCCGCTTTCATCACAGTATGCAAATTTGGTAGGTCACCCATAAGGCGGGAAAATGTATGTGCTAACTTCCGAGTTTTCGTACATGTGACGTCTTCGTTCGCTTGTGGGAGCTGCAGACTTTTACTTTTACTAGTTCAACTTCAAGTTGTCAGAAATAAAGCAAAGTTTATAGAACTATAGCCCTGATGTTATCAGCTAACGTCGGTCCTTGTGGCTAAGCGTTTTCTCGATAACTTCAACTTCGGTATACTTCAGACGTCTTCGGAAGACTTCAGACGTCTTTGAAAGACTTCGGACTTCTTCGGAAATCTTCGGAAATGATCGTGTCGTCTTCGTGTCGTCTTCGTGTCGTCTTCACTCCCAGAATAAAAAGCTCACGCCTATATCTCAGAAAAAAGTTGGCAGGTATATAAGTCTTACTTAGTTAATATTTACCAGTTGGTGTGATGGCACCTCTGTTGGCAGAGTGATGACATCCTCTGGAGCAGGGTCAATATCTCTTTGTACTGGTCGGATGTACATTTTTGCTTGACCTACCAGTTGTTTTAGTCTGATCGCATTATGAGGGGGATTGATGACGTGAAACCCAGCATCCTCTCCCCCATCTCTTTGAAAAAGGCAAATTTCAAACCCCCCAGCCTTGTTCAATGCTGGGAATCTTTCCAAAATTTTGCTGTAAACATGCTCCTGGGCCGGGAAGGTAATTGAGCTGTCACCCAACCCAATGTTTGAGAGGTAGGTCCTCTCTCTTACAGAAGATGGAGGACTTTCTGCGTTCTTCGAGGACAAACACACTACTTTGAGAGTGCACGTTGATTCCTTCTTTGCTTTTGGCGGGGCTTTTGGGCCTTTGCCCTTGTTTGTCCGATTTGGACCGCTGGACGAGTACCTAAAGAGCCTCCGTTGTTCCGCAACAACAGATGTGCTCGTAGAAGCTTCTGAACTACCTATGAATTAATGAATATCTACCGTTAAAAGTTTTAGTTTTTAGCGGATAACTTACATGACGCGTTTTGTTGCATGACAATGACCTCTAATTATATTCCACACACGCAATCTTTGCAGCTACTTACCTTGTGGACTTGCTTTTTGAAGGGCAGAAAGTCGATCGGCGACTTTCAAAAGAGCACATCGCACTTCGTTCAATTGATCACTCATAGTTTCACCAACACGGACTCACGGCGACTCGACAGCGAAAGCAAATCAAATCAAAACCCTTTCTTCGCGGGCTTCACTCACGTGAGCGAGGTTAGGTTAGCGAGCCTACGCTCCTTCGTTAATTTCTGGATTGCGGTTGGATGATGGAAAGTTGAATGTTGAATAATAATAATAATAATAATAATAATAATAATAATAATAATAATAGTAATAATAATAATAATAATGTATCTATTATAAGCATCCGATAAAATTACATATCTGATGTTACAGTGAAACTATATAGATAGAAAAAATTACAATGATTAAGATGAATAGCGAAAGGCAAAGTGCAACATGTTGAATATCAAAACGTTGAATACTAAAGAGTAAGCTTGAAATATTCCACTGCCTTAACTACAAAGTTGAATTGCGAAATTAGTTCGTTGAGGTTTTCATTACATTGGATTGGGGTTGGGTATCGAAAAGAAGCAAATTGCATGCTGAATTGACGTGAAGTACAATGTATAACACTTGAATGTTGAATTGCGTAAACTTGAATGTTGAATACTTCAAACTACAAAGTTGAATCGTGAAACAAACAATTGGAGTAGAGAAATTGGAAACTTGAATGTTCAATTGCAGAGTAGGTACAAATTGTAAAACTACAACATAGAATGCCGAAGATACAAGCAAAATTCAAAAGTTGAATTATATCTCATTTGAAAGTGTCCAAATGGCCTTCCTAGGGAAAAAAATTTGTCATGGTAACCCACAGCACTTGGGAAAAAAATGTTACTTGGAATAAATTAGCATAATTTATGCATCATATTTGAGGAAGAATGGAACTTCTTCCAAAATGTTATGAAATGTTCCAGATAAATTAAAAAGAGAAATGTTCCTTATTCTATCAGGAGCCTCTCCTGAAAATCTGGCTGAAAAAGAAAAAATCTGAAATTAGTTACGAATTTTTATAGAGAACTATGTTAGACAATAAAAATCAGGTAAAAAATTAAAATTTCAAGTTTTTTTGAGGAAGCTACTTCTGCATAGGGGTTGGTCTAGAAGTGTTCTAAAAGGATGTGGAGCCACCCCTCCACCCCTGCCACTCAAAATGACAGTCCCCACTGACTATATGTCCAACATACAACTACAAGAAGATGTGGGGCCCCTCCTCCACCCCTGCCACTCAAGGTGACAGTCCCCACTGACTATATGTCTAGCATACTATCCAACATACAACTATAAAGTGATGTAAGGCCCTCCTCCACCCCTGCCACTCAAGGTGACAGTCCTTACTGACTATCTTTCCAACATACCATTTGTAAGTTTACATTATAGTTTTTAACATTTTATTTTTTAAATTTTTTTTAAAGATTTTTTTTAAATTTTTTTTTAAATTTTTTTAATTTTTTAATTTTTTTTAATTTTTTTTTTAATTTTTTGTGCAATAATAACAACAACAGCAATGAATTTAGCAACCAACAATGAATTTAACCACCAACAATGAATTTACAAGTTGTGGTACAACCTGTCATGGAACTCTTTGAAGCAGTTCCTTTGCTTTGTGATGTGCATATATTTACCACCACACTGAGGTGCACTGCAGTAAGAGAACACACGCACTTCGCCCCTGCCACGCTTGTAGCAAACTACACAGCGTCTCCTGATGTTAGAGAACTGTGGCATATGCACCGTCTCAAATTGGTCCACAGGGGAGCTGGTTTTACAGACTAGTGAACCGGTGGCACATCATAATCGGGGAAATCACAGAGCTGTCTGACAAGCTCCTCTCTGAAGTGGAGTAAGGCATAATCAGCCCCCCTCTGAAGATCTGCATCATCAGGATTCTTAGCCTGGTGCTCTTTGAACAAAAGAAAACTGTTGACAACAGCAATATCAATAAGATGAAAAAAAAGGGTTTTCCACCACCTCATACACTTACGTAAAACATTATTGGAGGCTAAGATTTGATCGGACCTATCCACTGCATTCATAAACTTGTTGTAATTAGATACAGCTTGAGGCTGGCATACCACCTTTGTATTCCATTCACCACCAGTCTTTGTTTTTCGGTTGACCTGCACCCTGTCATTGGCATTGTCAATAGTGGTTAGTAAAGAAACAACTTTGTTGTCTACCCATTGCAGCGCTAAACAGGGGGGATCTCTCTCCCACCGCATGGCTCCCCTTTCTTTACCCTTGGCCCATGCTTTACTATTTTTTAGACCAGCTGGAAAATCCCTCCTGGTCTCCAAAACGGTTCCTGTCGCAGCGACTCCCTGCGTAAACAAATGCTTGAACAGATTGACAGAAGTATAAAAATTATCCACAAATAAGTGGTAACCCTGTTTGAGGAATGGTTGCATGAGCCTCATGACAACATCGTAACCTAGCCCATTTGCACTAATATCTCGCCCAGCAGCCCTACCAATATAAACGTTGAAGTCAATGGTGTATCCATTGCTGCTGTCTGCTAGCACCCACAGCTTGATACCCCACTTAGTGGGCTTATCCTTGATATACTGCCGTATACCAGATCGATGTCTTGACTTGACCATGCGTTCATCTATAGCAACATTTTGTCTAGGTTGGTATAAACTAAGGCACCTACCTTTGAAGTAATTTATAAAAGACTCAACTTTACGTAATTTATCGTCCGGATTTTCAGTTCCAGGATCAACAACATGAAGTAGGGCCATGATTGCTCTAAATCTAAGTCTGGGCATAATTGCTCTTGCCCACAGCCCATGAAGGAGAGTTTTAGTACCCCAATACCTGTCAACATTACCCCCCACCTTAACAACTCCAAAATAAATCAGCATGGCAATCACCCGATTGATTTCGTCAGGGGTTACATCCTTCCAGCTGCCATCATTCTGGGCATAGGCCTGATGAGTCCCCTCAAAAATACGAAGTTGAGCATAGCTATTAGTATGCTCACAAATACTGTTAACCATGTCTAAAGTAAAAAAAAGATTAAAAAAATCAATTGCTTTTGTCATGGTATTGCGAAGCAGTCTCCGCTCAAAGTGAATACCAGGAATACGGGTTGGCTTGAACTCGGGCAGGGGATTAGAAACATCAGGGTCACCGTAGGACTTGTAAGGCACAGCTCCAGGATCACCGCCACCAGCAGCAGCAGCGGCAGCACGACCACGACCACCACCACCAGCAGCAGCACGACCACGACCACCACCTGCAGCAGCTCTAGCACGAACTCTAGTACCAGTTGGACGAGTAGCACGTACTGCAGGGGCAAGGGGAGGAGGAGCAGGAGCCCTATTGCGTCTACTACGACGCAAAATGGGGGTAGGGACAGGGGGAGGTACAGGACCATAAAATGCCGAAGGAACTCGGGAAGCTATAAAGAGATAAACAAACAAAATAATTAATTAAAAATACATATATCTAAATTTATCACTTCTCCAATGAGGCTTTTCAGGGCCACTGACATATAAAAATTTATTTTAAATAAAAAAATTTTATAAGTTCATATATATGAACCATAAAATAAAATTATACATATCAACACACTACTACTACTTATAAAAAAGTAGACTGACCTAAAGGTGCAGTGCGTACCGCAGTGGGTACCGCAAGAGCAGGAGGAACAACCGCAGCAGGGGAAACGGCATCAGCAGGAGCAGAGACAGAGCCATGTGGAACTATACAAGCATAACAATATTTATATAATTATAATTGGATATTTGTACAATGTAAGTATACTGGACAGCTTTACAATTGAAAGTTTAGTCTAGATATATGTATTGCAGAATTGTACCCATTGGCCTAAATCTGTGCCCACTGAAAACAACAATTTACCCACCAGAAGTTATAGAAACATCAGAGGCACTACCAGCCTCTTCTTCTTCCTCATCTTCCTCTATGCCTTGTTCTTCTATTTCTTCTTCTCCATCACTAAAAGGAACAACATTGGAATTTGTTTTTCTTCTGTGTATTCATAATTTCGGCCGATGAAACAAATAACTAACAACTAACGTGAAATCTCTACAACGTACGCATGACGACGCGATGTCATAGAAACATAACATCATACCAAATAAGGCCAGGGCGCTGCCTTGAGAAATATCGCGTCCATAAAATTACGCGTCTGTTGACCTAAAATTGCTCGAAAAGAAGCTGTGCGTTCTCAAATGGGAATTCACATGCATATTTCATGAAACTGAGAAGAATTCAAGCATATAAAGGCAACCTGGGCACCAGCCGGCGAGTTTTTTAACTGCATCGCTCGATCGTGTAGCCATTGCAAAACCATGAGGTCGATAAATGAATTGATCGCTTACCTCGAAAAATCGCTCCAGCTTGCGAGTTCCATGTCTAATTCACTCTCCTCATCACTAGACATACCTCCATGAGCTTCATCTTCATCGAAAACCATTTGTAAAGCTTCTTCAACAGAATAATTTTCTGCTCGAGGGCGCTTCGACGCGGACGCCATTATCACTCTCTGAAGCTATTTCGCGAAAAATCGTCATGTAGGCTACATTCAAGCGTCCTACCCAAAAAATGGCTAGTAAACGAGTAATTTTATTAACTTTGAGCTCTCCAAATTTGGAGAAATTCGAATGTAACGCAATTTTTAAATAAATTTTTAACTTATGGCTCACTGGTGCTACCATAACAATGGGTCACGACAGAGATGAGTTAAACAAAAGGAAGGGTTTTCACCTTTTTTAACTAACAATTACAGAATAAGTGACTGTTAATCACAGTGTATGGATGTGGTCCTAATTTCATTACCAATTTATATCAGTGGTAAACAAAAACCCTTATCCAAACCATGGAATCATTGCAAACACAAGGCAGCTCCAAATTGCAGACATGGCCTTGCTTGGACAATGACAGTGCTGAAGATGGCCCTACATTGACAGCTGAAGGCATCACCAGTTTGAAACAGTTTAAAAGTCGCTCCAAGAAATCCGCATTTTGCAAGGATGAGGTTGTGGGCTTCATCATCTCGCTTTACTTTAACTGTCAGGCTGAAATGTGGGTTTCTCTTCTCTGGATCCCTGTTGGCGTTTGTCTGCTTGGTTCTTTCCATTTTTGTCTTCTTTTCGGGAGGACCAACCGTGAGCATTTTGATTGTCAGCAAAAAGTAGTTGAAGCGAATTTAAAATTGCAACCGAACCATCAATAAGAACTCGACTCCCAGCCGCCAATATTAGTTGTTCAGCCAGGCGCGTCACGTTGCTCAGTATTCGAAATCGCGCTTAACTTTTGTGTGAAACTTCTAGGCGCTAAATGAAGAATTGGAGGCTCAAAAAGAACAAAAAATACCCCACCAGTCAGCAGTAGGGAGCGAGCTTGAGACCAAAATGGCATGCGCGATTTGAATTCTAACCAATTCTCCTGCTGGAGGCTTAGTTTTTTGATTACGTATGGTTTCTACTTTACTCTTGTTAATAGTTTTCATATCAAAATCCTTCAATTAATGTTTTCTGCGGCTATTTTGTGCAGAACTTAAGCTGTAAATATAGGAACAGCTCAAGCAGAAAGTGTACCGTTCTTCTTCATAGAGTCTGTCATATTGATTTCCCTGTGAATTCAAAATTTGGGGGAGGAGCTCAGAATGCCCTTTTATAGCACGCCTTCGTGTTTAAATGATGGTCGTTCTGAGGAACCACAGACAGAAGGTTTGACCACATGGTGGACTTGAAAACATGTACAAAAAAGGAAACAAAGAGACGCACGCAAAACAAAAATATGATAACATAAAACAATACATAAAAACAAAACTCAAATGCAGGAAAGCAAGACTGAAATGAAAGACCCCCTCTTTCGTGCCTAATATATATATTTCTCAAACTCATTAATAATTCATAAGTTTGATAGCCAATAGAAAATGGCTAAATCCGTCACGTGCATGAGTTTTGATACCCAATGAAAACCTAGATGAAAACCACGCGTGTTTTGGATATCGTATTCAAACCACATGTTGCTTTCATCTGATTCCTTATTGGATATCAAGATTCATGCAACAAAACAAAAGAAATTAAGATTAAGAACAGAAGTTAAAAAAATTAACATCCTTGGGAACTTGCATTTTAATAAAATAATTTTAACAATAAAACTCATGAAATTGAAAATTAAGACTGTTTTAAATACACATAGCGTCCGATACTAAATACTTTTCCATAAACAGTTTTCAGTGGATATCTCTTTACCTACGTTTTGCTTCAATTCAACGAAAATCATGTAATATCTGAACAAAACTCCCGAAGGAATGGATATTTTTCTTTACCCGAGTAATACGCTATTCGTTAAAATAGTTTACGCGTATTTGTTTTATACCTTGATAACGGGAATACGACTTTCTTGACTTAATTCTCTTCTTCGTAAACCATTTTTGGCTCCTACACCGTGCCACTCCTTCCTCGCTCATGGTTGGACGCTAATGAATCATGCATACAAACGCGTTCTTTTCAGAAAAGGGGAAATATTTAACACTGCATAATTTCTTATTGTTTCGTTTGCGAAAACATGTCACTGCATAATTTCCTATTGTTTCATTTGAGAAGCCATATCAAAAACTCGTGCTTTGTGATTCATCAGGGGCTCCAAACACCTCGAAACAATAAAAGCACTCGGCCTGCGGCCTCGTGCTTTCATTACTTTCTCGGTGTTTGGAACCCCTGATGAAACACTCGCACTGGTTTTTGATATATTACATATATATACACCCACCAAAATACCCCACATACCAGTGCACATACAAACAAAGATAAAGATGAGAGCATATTTTCCTGGTAATTCTGCCTTCAAATGCAGGAAAATACTAATCTTTTGATGATAATCACAACACATATGCACAGCTTCACTTGTGGAGAGCACTGGAAAACCAAAATAGTTCAAAATCATTTCCCTTTTACACTTTGATTTGGTAACATAATCATGCATGACTTGTGTAAGCCGTTTCTTTCCCTTAGAGATATCATAACTATCATAATACACTTGAGCCTCTGCTGGAAGGCCATCTCTTCCAGCTCTTCCAGCCTCTTGGAAATGCTCTTCTATAGAGTATGGTAGCCCTAAGTGAGTCACTTGTTTAATGCTTTTGATATCAAGGCCTATATCAACTGTAGCAAAATTATCCGCAATTTAGAATTTTCTTGTACCAGTTCAACTATTTGCTGTCTTTCATGCTCAGGATACTGTGCATGACCTGGGTGAAAAGCCTGTATTGTGCTAATTTGAGGACCCCACTGGTTCTTGCTGTTCTTCCTGAAGATGGCTACTGAAGTACTCATAGCAGGATGAAATTGTTTACAGTGTTCCATATATGATTGTCAAGGGAAAATCTAATTTTTGGCAAGCTCGTCATCAACATGGTTTCCTCTTGCTTGAGGATGAAAAGTAGATGCTTTTTCATTTGGGATTAACGTGTATCAACGTTGGATCAGTCATTCCCAATGACTCCATAATTGCCCTCTGGGTTGGGCTGGTAGCTGTTGCTGTTAGACCAAGAAGTGGAATCTTTTGGAAGACGCTTGCAGGTGAACCTACAACCATGGACAAATTGTGTTAAAAAATGGCAAATACATGAACTCATAACCATAATTCCTATTGAATAAGCGCCAGCACCCCCATTCCCCCTTTCAATGTTGGAAAATAGTCATGCAAACTTGTGATAGATCAAAGTGTTTTGTCAACATTGCACAGGGG
>JAHPZR010000956.1:0-25000 GCA_019787425.1 Platygyra sinensis | reverse complement strand
ATCAAACTAGAACAACAGAGTGGTTCGATATTTTTTTTCCAGAATGCACTTCATGAAAGTATTATGGCTCTTGGTAAAGAGTATCATGTGATAGAATTAGTTCACACACTCTGTGTTGGTTTAGTTAATTAACTTATTTGTTGATTCTTTGGATCATATTTATGATAAGATGCATAAGTTACTCACTTATGTCCAGGATTGAACATAGTTACAAAGTTTGCGATTTTTCGTTAAACTCTACAAGAAATAAAAAAATCTGCTGCCTCAACGATTTTTCGGTACGTTGTGCTGAAATTTACAATTTTAAGCTAATCGACCAGCAAGCAGCAGCTTGCGGATTTTACAAAATTTACGATTTTTTGCTACCTTCACGATTTTTCAATAAGTCATTGTGAAATTTGCGATTTTTTGCACTTCTTTGTAATGCAAATTCCACCTACTAGTGCCGACCTGCGGATTTTACAAAATTTGCGATTTTTTCGCAATTAACATACCGTATTTTCCGGTGTATAAGTCGAACCGGTGTATAAGTCGACCCTACTTTTTAAGCCTAAAATGTAAGATTTTACTTTTTTCTGCTCTATAAACTGAGTTCCAAATCCTTAGCATTTTGTTGTAAAAACGTTTCAACGAAAAAATCGCATCGATCGAGTGACACAACTGCAGCGAGAATTACGTTAAAAATCCCACAAATTCAATACTATATATTCAGTATACAGGTATTTTAACAAACCTTGAAACTTTTAGGAGATGTTTTGGAGCTTTTTATGCCAAGATAAACCGCAAAACACTTCAGAATTCGAAACGCAAACAAACAAAGTTGAAAACAATCCGCCATCTTGTATGACTTAGTAACCTGGTAATGAAAACCAGGTTACAAAACTTGATGAGAGGTTACCAAGCCAATGACATGCTCTGAATCACGCTCGATCTTGCTCGATTGCAAAAGCAGAAACAGGATGTTTTTGCTCAAGTTTATTGAAGAATTTCTCAATCAAATAACATCACGAAGTAAACCCAATGGACTCGCAGGAAATGTGCTGACTTTTGTGAAGATATCAAGGTTAAATTAGGGTATGTGAACCAACGAACAGGTTAAGTGTAATGTCAATGAACGCTGAACGTATCGTACGAGGCAAATCATGGAACAAACTGTGTACTGCTAAACATTTTCTTTATTCAATACTGTACTACTTACTATTAAATATTCTTTTTTAAACTAATTGCGTAGTTGGTGTAGTTGCTAGTTGCCTTTTGGTGCTTCACTTTGTACTCAATTGTTATGCGAATGAAGTGTTATTTTTTCCACTCGCTGAACGACTGTTGAGTTTTGGTCGGTGTATAAGTCGAGGGCGATTTTTTGGAGCGATTTTTAAGACTTGAAAGGTCGACTTATACACCGGAAAATACGGTAACACAAAAGGACCGCCAAAGACGACAAGCATGTTTTTGTTCTCTCTGGAACGATTTAGCGGGATGAAAATATGTTATTACCGCATACATGTAACACACAAAACACGATAACAAGCTGTATGTTTCTCTCGTTCTAAGGCGTTTGTTGTTGACCGAGTATCGTATTAAAAACGGGTTAAGGGGAAAGTGAGCAGAATGATATGAAATTAACATGATGCAAGCAAAACATAACACGAGATAAGCGTTTCTTGTTCCCTGAGTATTTATTCCAGCTTCTACTAAGCGTGCGTGTCAATAGAAAGATAAAACGAGAGGAGAGGAGAATATTCCATTCCACTGAACACACCTCTTATTAACCGTGTAGCGAAGCACACATTCAACAAGTAAGCTTCTTATTCTAAAACGCTATCAGCGATATCTTAGTGCATGCCTGTCTTTAGGATTAAAAAGCGTGCCAGGAAAATATTCCACCATTCTACAAACACGTGGCGTATTAGAATATTGTAAAACTCTTCCAACCTTAGTTAAAGCCAGTGTCAGGAAAAGCCACGACCGATGTGAGATTAATGAAACACAAGAATGGACAACATACTGTCATGGTTCGTTCTCAAAGCGTTCGTTCTATGCAGAATAAAATGAGCATCGAAAGCATACTTTGGACAAGTATTTCCCAGCCTGAGTCGCAGACGCAACCAATCGCGGGTTACTCATTTACCGTACCGTACTCAAAGGGTGATATTCAGTTGGCTGATATTAAGGGACTCAAGAATCGAACATTCGAAGCATACATCAGTCTAAAGCATCTTATTCGAAAGTGCTTTCAGCTATGTTTAATTTTAGCTTACACCAATGTTTGGCGGAAGAAAAATATTCCACCATTCTACAAACTCGTCACAACGTATAAAGATTGTCCTAAAACTACTCTAATCTTAAAGCGAGCTTTGGGAAAGGTCACAAAAGAGTAATTCATTATATAACATAAACCTACCGTTTTAAAGGACATTTCGCGACTCTAACATGACGGCATGCCTGTTGATACGGAAAGGTCAGCGGTATGACCTTCGGATGCCATGTTGCTTATTCCCTTAGTGCTTCCTTCCTTTTTCTTAATTTTGTGCATAATGACTGTGTATATCGGCATACCTATGAAGTGTTTGTACTAGGGACCATCAGATTGCTTGTAAGTAATTGCTTTGTCGATTTACTTCCACTTCGTTGCCTTTAATTTCAATTTCTTACGCGTTTACACCCTCCATATTTATAGTTGCAGAAATCATCATACCTATCTGTATGCTGCATTCTTTATTGGCAACCTTCATTAAAGGCTATGGAAACTTCACTTCAGAGAAGTCTATATTAAGTGGCTATCCTGTTTAAAGTTCGTGTTGGAAGTACTTTGCAAATCTGCAGAAAGCTTCCGTGGAATAACCTTTATTGCAAGTTGTAATCCATGAGAACTGAAAAAACGCAACTTATTTCCACATACAAAAGAGTTCTCCGAACATCCATGCCCCTAGTAAAGGACTTTCCACTGTTGCAAACAGTCAATAATCATGAAATGTTCATACTTTTGGTTTAATTGACCTTGCTTGTCCCACTAGGGATGAAGCGAATAATTTGAATGGAATTCTAGTTTGATGTGGGGTGAGGGTGAAATGTACTTCACTTTAATGTTTTGGTTTATCTTACATTTACTATTTAGGCCTATCAAAAGATACATAAGATATAATCCATTCTTTTGTGAATTGACCTACATGTATATATTACAGTTTGGGTTATTTTCATCAAAGACTTTCATCTGACCCTTTGAAAAATTTCCTTCGATTTCATTGATGGGCTAGCGAATTCTCATATATATCGCAGTTTCCCTAAATTTCGTTGATTTTGTCTATGGTCTTGCGAATTTCAGCAAATTTTGCACTTTTTGTAACCCTTCAAATATATTTCGTTGATTTTGTAAGTGGTATTGCGAATTAGAATTATGGTTGTTTCGCCTACTGTCTGTTCGCCTACGTCTATAGTGGATTCACCTACGTCCAATATGTAAGTTCACCTACTCTGTACTATGACAATCATTGATTCACCTACTTGATGCGCGATGTCGGAGTCAGTCGATTTGATTTGTACTTGATGCAGTGAATTCAAAAAACAATTGTCGTGGTTCTATACTTATGTTTGTGGGAGAATTTTTTTAGAACGAGGAATATTGTGTTAGACTCATCATTAAGACGTACTCAAACTGCCATATTAGACGTAGGCGAATCAAATCCAGACGTAGACGAACAGACAGTAGGCGAAACGACCGGTTACCGCGAATTATCATAAATTTCGCACTTTTCGTGAATTTCGTAATTTTTGTAACTTTTGATGGGCCTTCCCTGCAACCCTGTGAATAAATTTCATTGATTTTGTAAGTGGTATTGCGAATTATTGTAAATTTCGCAGTTTTCGTAAATTTCGTAATTTTCGCAATTTTCGTAACTTTCGATGGGCCTTCCTGCAACCCTGTGAATATATTTCATTGATTTTGTAAGTGGTATGGTGAATTATCGTAAATTTCGTAACTTTCGATGGGCCTTCCCTGCAACCCTTTGAATAAATTTCGTTGATTTTGTAAGTGGTATTGTAAAATATCGTAAATTTCGCAGTTTTGGCAAATTTCGTAGTTTTCGTGACTTTCGATGGGCCTTCCCTGCAACCCTTTGTATATATTTCGTTGATTTTGTAAGTGGTATTGCCAATTATCATAAATTTCCCAGTTTTTGTAAATTTCGTATTTTTCGCAGTTTTCGTAACTTTAGATGGGCTTTCCCTGCAACCTTTTGAATAAATTTCGTTTATTTTGTAAGTGGTATTGGAAATTATCGTAAATTTCGCAGTTTTGGCAAATTTCGTAGTTTTCATGACTTTCGATGGGCCTTCCCTGCAACCCTTTGTATATATTTCGTTGATTTTGTACGTGGTATCGCGAATTATCGTAAATTTCCCAGTTTTCGTAAATTTCGTATTTTTCACAATTTTCGTAACTTTCGATGGGCCTTCCTGCAACCCTGTGAATAAATTTCGTTGATTTTGTAAGTGGTATGGTGAATTATCGTAAATTTCGCAGTTTTCGCAAATTTCGTAATTTTTGTGACTTTCGAAGGGCGTTCCCTGCAACCCTTTGAATATATTTCGTTGATTTTGTAAATGGTATTGCCAATTATCGTAAATTTCGCATTTTTCGTAATTTTCGCAATTTTCGTAGCTTTCGATGGGCCTTCCCTGCAACCCTTTGAATAAATTTCGTTGATTTTGTAACCTTTTGAATAAATTGTTTTGATTTTGTAAGTGGTATGGCGAATTTTTGTAAATTTCGGAGTTTCGTAGCTGCGTTCAATCCTGGACATTACTAGTTACTTGAACAGTATGAGTGATATAGTTTACAAAAAAATATAAATTTCAGTTCATACAATAAATAATAGTTTCTTTTAACACAGTGGAATTTTTACAAGAATTTTATACCCTTGACGGATAAAATAGAAGCGGGGGCAGATTTAGTGGGAACTATTACTAGTTGCCCCCGCTGGGTTTTGGCCCAGAGGCCAAAACCTGAGGAGGCACCCTAGGATCCCCTGCGCATAAACATATAAGGAATTTCAAAAATGTAAAGATGTAAGTAAGTAAGTAAGTAAGTAAGTAAATAGGCCAGTTTCGAATTGTGCAGAAACAAAAGAACAGAGTCGAGGTTCAGGGGAATAATTTGCATTTTCCTTTGTTATGAACAATACAAAATGCTAATTATTCCCCTGAACCTCGACTCTGTTCTTTTGTTTCTGCACAATTCGAAACTAGCCTATTGTAGTATACGAAAAAATCTCGATGTGATCAAACTAGGCACGCACGGTGGTCTCGGGTAATATTTCAGCAAGTACGCAAGGTGCTGTCGGGTAGATGTCATTTTGCAACCACGAGGTCTTCAAGCAGCGATTGCGAGCAGGAGGTTGCGTTTCGTCGTCATCTAACAGCATTTCGAGTTCTTTCAGCAGTGTTTAAAGGTCTCGCAACCACGAGTTCGCATGTTGCTATCATCTAGCCACATTTCAACCACGAGTTCGCGTTCTGCCATCTTCTAGCAGCGTGTCAAAGTTTTGCAACCACAAAGTCGCGTCACGCCATCTTTAGGCCCGGTTTAAGCATCGCATTTTACATGTGCCGAATCGAATTGCCAAAATTAAGTGCATGTAAAATTAAATGCGACATATTTCAATTCGATGCTAGTTAGTCAAATATTCGACTGATCCAGTCGAATATACGATTGAAGTTCGACAGTTGATTTCAACGCCATAATTTACATGTGCCAAATTGAATTCAAATTACGTTAAATAATTTGTTTGCTCGAATGGGAATTTAAAACACGTCCCTAGCTCTCGGCAATTTTATTCGGCAAAAAAATGAGACGTTTAAATCAAATCAGCAGAACGTATTCATTCGAGTCAACTAAAATTAGTATTGGATTCGGTGCATGTAAAATGCGACGTTTAAACCGGGCCTTAGCAGCCTTTGATAGGGTGATTATTTTGTAGTGCAGTGATTTATTTGAATTCAAAAGCATTCACAGCACTGAATAAAATTATTCGGTACAAAATTTGATTTGTTAGACACAAATCAGCAACGGGGTCGACAGACTTGATCCAACAGATTAGAACGATGATCGATAGACTTGATCCAACAAATCAGAAAGATAATGTCAGAACAGAATCTCAACTCAGAGTTGTATTGATATTATCAGAAAGAGATACGGAGTTTGTTAGATCAATTTCCATTTGAATGTGTCTCTGTCGAAGATAAACAAGTAGGTGGTTACAGTTCGAAGAGGGCACTTTATGAATTCTGTTTTTGTTAACCCTGGTACTGTATTTATTCATGTGCTGTTGATGCTTATTTGGAAATCTCTACGCATTTGTTTCTTCCATATTTATCAAATCTATGTACTTGGAATGAGTTTGCAGGCCTGCTTTTCAATGTTTGCTCACATTATATCTCTTCGAGAGAAGATTGTTCATTATTGAGGGAAATTAGGAAGCCTGTTTGGTTATACATAATAGATCTTTGTAGTTCATTTGCAGCTAGGGATTGTAATGCCTGTTTTAGCCAGATATTTGAGAATAGAACATTTGGTTATGTCAGTGAAGAGGAAGAGAGCCTTTTCATGACACTAAGAACATTTGATTCTTTATGTCGCTCATGTTGGAGTTCTGTGAATTTGAATAGCAGTATTCTTTTGACAGTAGTGACAGCATATGGATTAAATCAGTTGGGTTTAGATAACAATATGTGGCCTATTTTTGTAACTCAAGGCACACAAATCCAGGAAGGTTAAATTGCACCAATTGTGATATTCAAACTTCTGAGCCTGTTTACACAGAATATTTTCTTTGCAATAAAATAAACAAATTTCTTAACACACAATACGTTGCTGTTTCACAAAAAAATGACAAAAAAATGTATGGCTGTAATGGATTTAATTGCCATTTACAGAAAAATATGTTTACCAGTCATGCTAAAAATTGTTCCGTGTACACAGACTTCTGAGTTGCTGCAGGTCTTGAAAACAACAGCAACCGGAACAGCAACCGGAACTGGAAAAATAAATGAATGCTTTAAGTTGGGAACTGTGATTGACATCAATACTCCTCTTCCCTTCTCTGCATTGCTGGCGAGATGGATGATAATACGCAGAGCCCTTTTAAGAAAAGTTACGAGTACAAAGAACATTGTAGTTATCATTCCTTTCAGTTAAACTGAGCAGCCATAACACTACTGGAAAAATGACCAGAAAAAATTCAGGCTTTGAACGGTATTTGAACCCACAGCCCTTGCGTTACCTGTGCAATGCTCTACCAACTGAGCTATCAAAGCCACATGAGAGCGGTTGTGTCTGGGTTCGGCCCCTTACGTTTGTAGCTCGCAACAAACCACCAGGAAATTGACCGGGGAGTTTTTTATGGGAGTCACTACACAGAGTAACGAGTAACAAAGTAACTACAAACCGAGTAACGGGAAAAAAATTCAAACGCTAAAAAATTCTCAAATCTTTTAAAAATATGTTGGATCGATTATAATATAATCGTTTTTTTTTAGTATTGATATATAAAAATGAAGTACAAAACCAATTCACACACTAAGCTTGACAACCCATAAGCTCAGAACTAAAAAAGTTAAATAAAACATTTTGTGTAGACACCGTGCAGCAGGGGAGTGTTTTTGAGATGATACTACATACCCAGCAGGCTAAAATTATTGTAGAATTTCCACGTAAAAACTCATGAAATGTTTCTTAAAACTGTAGATGTTTATTTAGAAATATCAAGTAATTTCAATTATAATTTTGGCTTAACGGTAGAGGAAATTTTTGAGTTTTGGCATACTAGAAAATCTCGATGTTTCGACATTTTGAAAAAAATCGTACTCTGATTCCGTTGTCAACCATCTACAAAAGTTGAAGTTGAACCCTGTAACAGTATTCGATATTTGTACAGAAATGAGAAGCGATTCTAAATGATGTTTTGCTTTTTGATGTCCACAAATTCTCTTAGCTTCGGCATATTATATTTAAAAACCTCGATTCATGGGTACGGTTGTTCAAAAAACTTACCCAGAAGTCAGAACTTCACAAATTATCAACACATTCAACATCCACTAAAACGATCATTGAAACCTCCTGAGAGTGTTTCAGCATTTCCATCTATGGTCGGAAACACTAAGCGAGTTTTTACAATGTTAACGTTTTGATTTTGCATAAATTGTACAAACTTTGTGTGACTCAGGGACACGATTTTTCAAAAACTATATACCTGGCAGCCAGAAATTTTTAACACTTGCTCACATTTCAACCATTTCAGCGGTGGTTTGTTTCATCCTTCTGAGAATCTGTTACCAAACAGATTTAACTTCGGGGGAATGAGAGAAGGAATCAGCGAAACATGCAGAATACACAGGCAAACTTTTAATGCTGGGTCAGTTGCGCTACATTCAACTTCAACTCCCTTTTACAACTATATATACTTTTAATGCTGGGTCAGTTACACTACATTCAACTTCAACTCCCTTTTACAACTATATATATACCTACGCATTAGCAAGCTTTACAGTGATTGGTTGATACAGTGTTTCTGGAATAAGACAATGGACAAAGAAACAGCGCTGTTTGCGGTAAACAGGGTTTTGGGCTTGGCCAGAAGATGGTGAGAATGATCTCGACCACATGTAATCATAGGAATCATGGTTTCCACAGTCCCTTAATCACACACGCACGTACTAACTCTGGGAAAGCTTACATTGCTAATCACTAACCCTAATCAACAAATATTCTTACAAATTACTAAAACCGATCAAATATTCTTAGCGATATTTCTGGTTGTACAACCTTGACGAGTTAACTCCGCGTGTCAGATGCCACCCCAGGGTTCCCTTGGTTATTTTGGCCATTTGTTTTTTTTGTGTGTTAAAAGGTTCAACCGATCCCCAGGACCACGTTGTGGGTTACCGAAAAGGAAATAACTTTCCTTGCCTAAAGATAGCGCAAATCATGCAAGGGAACCCTTTGATAACAACATATATTTTCTCGTGGGAACCTTTGCCAGAAACACATGTGAAGATTAACGTTACAAGGTTGTTTGTTCGGCTTTCTGTGACGCTTGTTTGCGTTACCCATATGAAAGCTAGAATTTCATAAAATATTCTTTACCATATTGCGTTACCGGCATGAAAGGTAGATTTTCATAAAATTTTCTTTAACATATTATTCCCCCCTTTAGATAGTCACCTCCCGGTGACAAGAGGATATAATGATAAAAAAAATAATTATTGCGTAATTATGCAAAAACGGAACAGTAAAGCAAACCCTAGTATATAATTCTTAAAAGCTATTGGTTTTTTTGTGGTTTTGGGACTTATAAGTGCCGAATCATAAGTCAAGAACTGTTGAAAACGACACATGCTGAGCTGGAAATCTTGAAAGTCGTTCTTAAGCCTATTAATTTCGTTACAAATTAGAAATACTAATAATGTTAAGAGTTCTTTTTTGTAACAACAAATGTCAGTGTTCTCTGTGAATGTAAGTGTTAGATCAGTGTTCCACAGAAAGGGCGCGCAGAAAAAAATCCTTAAAACAGTGTTCCTCGTGTCACGCACATTAATCGTGGCATTGGTCAGAGGTTTGATAGGTAGCAGTCAGGGTCTTGTGTAATATCATTGGAGGTTCGTGCAAGCAGAATAGGCAAGTGGATCGTATGAAGCCAGTACGGCTCCTTGAGAACTTGTACATGGAAACTTGTAATAGTAAAGACATGTAGCAAATAAAGATACTTTTGCTACATGTACTATTGTGATAAGAGTGTTTTCATAAGCTGTAAGCTAGGACCATAAGTAGTAGTCGGCCTGGAGGCATTATTGCTCATATCTGTTATGAAGGACTACAGCCCACCAATGTTGTGTGACTCTCCGCTAAATTATTTTGCTTGTGGAACAATCCAATGTAGAGTAGATAAACATGTTACCACTATTCTATTGCATTAAACAATTTGCCGCGTACAAGGTAACGCCAACAGTTCGGGACAATCCCAATGCCAGGTGCAGGAGATAACTTGAGTAAGGTTGGAGAGGTTGGCCTCACCAGATGTGTGTTGCTACGAAGATCTTGGAATCGTTGACGTACATTTGGGTAATCAGAAGTCGTTTAGAAGTGGTTTCATAAGTAAGTAAAGTAAGAAAAACCAAGCCAACATACAAGCTAGAGATTTGTTTTACCATATCACGTAACCATAACTAGGAACTCTAAATTTAGGATTTAAACTTCTGTGTTGCTTCTTGATTGTATTACACCGACCCTTGGGATTATGAACAAGTCATTTCAATGATATCAGAAGACTTCAAAATTTTGTTGTTTTTTTCTTGTAAGTCAATGAAAAAGAAAATTTATGTTGAGGAAAATGAAAATCGAAGTAGGTACGTCTTGTAACCCGGTGAGAGAAAGAATATTAACTGTCAGAAGTTCAAGTTCTATATATTTTAATGAGTTAAGTGAAATGCTGGTCATTTTAGATCTGAGGAAATCACCTGCGCACCAAGAAAGAAGAAAACTTTTAGATATCGTGATCAGTATAAGAGTGGACAGAGCACATTGGAAGGCGAATTTGGTTATTTATATTCCCGACGATGTGAACATGACGGTCTGTACCAAAGCAAGCGTTTCGACTTTAAGCGAGAATGCCAGCAACAGCTGAAGTATCTGAATAGGGCCTTTTGGTAACTATGGTACAGTAAATGATTTCCCATTTGACTTAACACCGTCGGGCAGGAACACTTAGTTCCCGAGGCGTAGTAAAGCAAAATGATTGTTACGAAAAATTGTTGTGTGACTAACGTGAAGATTCGCGAATATGCATATTTAATTAGTGCTGTATCATTGTGATTCAGTAATTCTATTTTAAGCCATTTGTGTATGTTGCTGTAAATAGTTTCTTATTGTAATATGCTACGGAGCAATTCCCAAACCGTTCTTTACCACGTCCGAGTTATGATTTTAAGTTCGCTATCAGTATTGTTGTGAAATATTGAGAATGGCTCACTTTCGCGATTTAAAATCTATTTTATTTAGCAAATAGGAACTTGTTGATCGGAGTTTGTTCACAGAGTTTTTCATTGTTTGGACCTAAAAATGCATGTTTTCAATTTCAAAAATATTGCAACCAACGAGAAAATATAGAAAAGCCAACAGTAGTATCTTAGCTAGAAATCTTAAGTTATTGTTTTACTTTGTACTTTACCGACTCTTTGTACACCGACTTTCATTTAGAAGACAAATAGTTCGTTATCGGTTCGTTTGAGTTTCCTTCCATTAGTAAAATCCATTAGTAAAATCTATCAGTTCTCCGTTCAGTCAGAAATTACAGTGCTTGCAGGAAAAACCTATCCTCACAAATATTACTTTATTTAGTATAGCCGGAAAGTTCTAGAATCTTTTGCTGTAAAGTATATAAGCGAATCGGTGTAGTGTTTAGGTGGTTTTTATCCCAGGAGTGTTTGAGGAGTTTTACAGTAGAGGTTACATGGATATTAGGCGGAGGTCGTGTGTTTATACAAGTTCGAGTGTAGTTACAAGCCTAACGTGTGCTTGTTGAAGTCTTGTGTGGAATTACTGCTTTCGTGTGGATTAAATAACCAAGTTGTTGTTTCTGGCATCCCTGTGTGCTGATTAGACTACAAACTATACCTACCACTAAAAACATCGAACTTGCAACAATGATACCAAAAGGATACAAAAGGGGCCCGTTTTAGTAAATAATATAAGTTGTTGTTGACCTGTTGCACCCTTGTGTTGTATGGCAGAGTGACGGCAGGCGGTGAGCACCACGGCATAATTTGGCTAACCATGACATGATCCACATGATAATCAAAATGGAGCTGCTCAACGAAATGGAAGATAGTAGTCACGAGGTCATTAGTGTTACAATTTGGAATACAAAGGTCGTTAGAACCTATTTCCAAAATAAGAACTGTAGGTTGGAATCGGTTAACAACGGGCAAGTCAAATTTTTGGAGTTTCATGACTGTTCTACCCCCAATGCCGGAAAACTGCACTTTTGGAGACAGTGGTAGTTGAAAGTTCGGCATTACACAGGAAAGGGGCGATTCGGTGATGAATTTGTCCAGATGCCAGACGAAAGAGTGACCATGAGCCAATACAGAAGGCTGTTGCAGTGATAGCATTATGAAAGGCAAAATTTCTTAGAGAAAAGAAGGAACACAAATAAATAGGTTGCTAAGGGGTTTTGGATTTCTGAGAATGAAAATCATCTAACAACCGGGGATCTAAAATGTTGCTGGAAGACTCTGATGTAGCTTCGTTTATGGGGTAATTTACCCATTTCACCAAATATTGTATTTCACCGTTAACCTTTCCCTTATCGAGAATTTTCTCAGCATTAAACATGGTTTGATTTTCGATTAAGGACTCTGACTCTGTGTTTGGGTCAGTGAAAGGAGGCTCATTTGGAAGCCGTGGAACAATTTCGGCGCCTGATGCTGGGTCAGTTACATGTGGTGGAGGTTTTTCAAAACTATTTTCCAGTAAGTCGTCTTCGGCGAGGTAGGGTTCATCTGTGGGATCGTCATTCAGAGGCTCAATTGGGCGCTCATTCTGATCAAAGAAACGTTTCATACGATTGGCATGAACTATTGAACTAACCGAGTTGTTTCCACATGTACGCAAGCCGTAATGTACTGGGCTAAGCTTCTCTACAATCCTATATGGTCCGTGGTAGTTATGCAGTAATTTCTTAGGGGTAAAGACCAGACCCTTTGGCCTTCTACGAAATTCGGTTCAGCTGCACATCTGTCGTAATAAGCCTTCATTTTTTGTTGTGTCAGCATGATGTTTTCCTTCGCGATTTGTTGAGCCAATTCAATCTGTTTAACAATTCTACGGCGGTGTTCGGCAATAGAGCTAGCTGGGTCGGTTGGGGGTAATAGACTGACATCCATGGGAAGGAGAGGTTTTCTGCCATCAAGTAAGTAGAAGGGGCTTTCCCCTGTAGTCTCCAAAGGTGAAGTACAAAATGCAAGCAGAGCTGCCGAAATGAAAACATCCCAATCCTTTTGTTTCTTACTTACAAACATAGTTAAGGTTTGACATAATGAGGAGTTCAGCCGTTCAACAAGTCCGTCACATTTTGGGTTATACGTGCTGGTGTTTAATTTCGTGATGATATACAAGTTGCAAATTTCATGTACTAAGGTAGAAAGAAAATTTGTCCCTCTGTCTGAAAGCAAAGTCCGGGGGTGCCATGTCACGGTATGATTTTGTCTGTAATTAATCGCACGATGTAAACAGCTTCCATGTGTGGGACTGCAAATATCTCGGGCCATTTAGAAAGATATTCAATAAAACAGACCATGTAACGGTTACCGGACCAAGTGGTTGGTAGAGGACCAAGCACATCAACCGCTAGCTTCTTAAAGGCGGCCTACATTGGGATAGGTAATAACGGTGCTCAATGTTTGTTTCTAGGAGTCTTACGCATTGAACAATCTTGATAAGAGTGCCCCCAATGTTCAACATCTCCCGATAAATCATCGTGTGCATTGACAAGAACTTCATAGCGTAACGAGGCTGGTAGCACAAGCTGAGCGTGGCGACCTTTGCAGCCGCGTTTATCGGTGAGGTCTGAGTGATCTAAGAAATAAAATTCGTCTAGGAAATAAACATCTTCGGACAATAGAATTCATGTTGCTCTGGCTTTGTTAGATGGGAAAGGGTCGCTTTCTAGGTACTCGATTATCTCTCTAAGGTCTGGATCTTTGTGCTGAAAATCGAATAGCCACTGTGTTTGTAGACCTGGAATGTCAAGGGCATTCAGGTTACAGGTACCATAATGTCGCGGTGACAGGGCATCAGCATTGCGGTTAGTTTTGCCAGGCCTGTGTACTATGTCAAAATCAAACTGCTGAATCAGGAGAGACCACCTAGCTAAACGGCCTGTGGGGTCTTGCATCGACATTAACCATTTTAAAGCACTGTGGTCCGTGTGAATAGTAAATTTGCGCCCATACAAATATGGTTGAAATCGTTTCACGCCGTCAATGACAGCCAGGGCTTCTCACTCAGTAGCGCTGTAATTGCGTTCTGCACGATTGAAGTCTCGCCCTACGTAAGCTATTACTACCTCTTTCCCGTCAACAATTTGTCCTAAGGTAAGACCAATTCCTGTTTGACTAGCGTCAACATATAAATGGAATGGCAGTTTGAAGGCTGGGTTCAAGAGGACTGGGGCCGAAACAAAAGCGCTCTTCAGCGTTTCAAAAGCCAATTGGCATTCTGGTGTTCATTTGAATGTCACGTTTTACTAGTGAGCTTGTTTAACAGCGAGGAAATTTGTGCAAATGACGGTAATAATAACACAATCCCAGAAAAGCTTTAACTCTTGTAATGTTTGTTGGTACGGGAAATTCCTGAACAGCTCGAATTTTGGCGGGATTTGGTTTTAACCCCTCTGATGATACTACATGCCCTAAATGCTCAACTTCAGGTTAAACAAAGTGACACTTACTAGGTTTTAAGCGCACTTAGCCTCTCTAAGATGTTTGAAGACCTGTTCAAGAGGAAGCAAGTGTTTGTTGAAGGTCCGGGTGAAAATTATAAGGTCATCTATATACACAAGGCAAATATCCCATTCTAAGCCCCTTAAGATATGCATCATAGTCCTTTAAAATGTAGCTGGACTATTGCAGAGTCCAAAAGAAAGTACATTGAACTCATACAGTCCATTGTGTGTAATAAAGGCTGTTTTCTCCTTAGAATTATCCTCCATCTCCAGCTGCCAATACTCTGAGCAGAGGTCGAGGGTCGAGAAAAATCGTGCCCTGCTTATAGAGTCCAAGGCCTCCGTAATTCGGGGTATAGGATGGCAATCCTTTCTGGTAATTTGGTTCAATTTCCTGTAATCTAGGCAAAATCTCATTGTACCATCTGATTTTTTAACTAAAACTACCGGGGAACTCCATGGGGAGACCGAAGGCGATATGTCATTTTCAAGCATCTCATTAACCTGTTTCTCGATTTCTTCTCAGTTCACTGGGGAGGTATGATATGATCCAAGTTGAATTGGTGGATGTTGTCCCGTATTAATTGTGTGTTTGACAACTGTGCACCTTCCCAACTGATCTGCAGTATATGCGAAAACATCTGCATATTTATCTAATAATTGATGTGCACGCACCTGTTCTTGTGGAGACAAATAAGTGTTGTTTACATCAAGTGGTACTCCAGGTTCAGTGTCCAAAGGCGTTGGAACTTCTTGCCCCACTTTGGCCTCTTAGTCTGACTGTGCTAAGTCGAACATCGCGATTTCTGGGTCCGCCACTGAAAATTGAGCCAACCAAGTCCTACGGTAGCTACAAAGCGGCTGGTTTGTAGGATTTAACAGCCGAATTGGTATGGTTTGACTATTCGAGATTGTACTAATTGAGCTCCTCCTAATATGTGATACCGTTCTGCTAATTCTGCCCTAGTGTGTATGAATCCCGTCAAATCTACTGGATATGTGCTCCCTAAAGTGCCTGGGACTAAAATCTTGGACTGCAGTGGAATTATAAACAAAGACTCCGCGTGTACCAGACAACTGAAAGGTGTGCTACCTTCCACGGGCTTATCTGTAACGAAATTCTCAAACAAGGATGGTTCGTTCTCCAGTGCAAGAGTATGATGTTCGAGGTCAATTTTTTCCTTACAGAATTCGAGGAAGTCATGTCCCAGTATTGCATCATATGCCATGGCGTCCATAATTAAAGCATTAAAAGGATAACTTCTAAGGTTAATGTGGAAAGGCACCTCAACTCTACCTAATACTGGAATCGTTTCTCCACTAACGGATTTGATTGAACGAATTGTTGTTTTAATGGGACAATGTTTTGAAAGTGCGGGGAGTTGTCTCCAGACATCGGCTTTGATAGCAGTCACGTTAGCCCCTGTGTCTACAAGAAAGGAAAACTTATTGCCGTAAATGTCTCCCTCAATGGAAATGTTTGTTGTGTTTTGTGAAAGCAGCATGGGATCTGGTGTCAGAAGCGCAATAAATTGTTCATATATCTCACAAGAATCAAGTGAGCAGGCATCTGGTTCTACGGACCGAAAATCATCATTGGCATCTGAACAATCCGATAAATTTTCCGCGACGGTTGTTCCTTGTGCTGTCTCTAACAATTTCGCCTCATTGGGTTTGTTTCCGAATCTACATTTTGACTATGGCTTCTCGCAGGAAAATCGGTTGACAGAGAACAGACTTTGGTCATTTGAACAATAAAGGCGCCAAAAAGTTTGAATATAGACCAACACATTCCTTTAAAAGGCTCTGCTACGTTATATACAAGTGTAAACAACAATCCTACAAGAAAATATATCATCGCACATCTAATCGTTGATGTACCGATGTGTTCAAATATATTCTGGCTGCAGTGAGACTGTTCCGCTTGTGGGTCGCCACACATTTTGACCCTTTTGGCAATTGGAGACACTGTTTCTACATTCAGCAAAGGATATGAAACTGTGGGTTCTTGAAATGCAAAGTGACTATTTACCTCAGTTATCGTGTTATCTTGTGACTCTATAATTTCGAAAATAATTTCCGGTTCTATCAAGGTAAATACAACAGATTCCTGTCCATCTGTTTTGTGCCGTGTACAAACTGGCTCTACAGCCGGACTTAATCCTGAACTAATACTCCCATGTTGAATATTTTGTTTATCTTTCACGACATGTCGCGAAATACTTTGGACGGAAAAAACTTCTTCTAAATGAACATCTGAAATAATTTTTTCTACTTGAACAACTGAATTTTCTTGGCAACTGTAATATTGTGGTTCGTTTTCCTTATTTGTGATTTGAACTGCATCGTCATTCATTGAAAATTGTCGTATACTTTGGCATGGCTCAGAAATAAACCCATTCTGTGGGCCCGTCAAATCATCAACGTTATCTTGTATTTACTTCTCCAGAACAACTGGGTGGTTTAGATGTCACAATTTTATTATCCGGTGGTTCACTAGCAAGCGAAATCCCCTGTGATTTGAATTCCTCCCCTGGATAACAAATTGACCCCGGCTTTTTGTGTTCTAGGTCTTCAGGCGTCTCTGTGGTAAGATTTTTGCCTTGTGTTTCTTTGTGTAGTCTCTCTGACATTTGTTTTGATCGCACCGCGTGAATGGTGCGTACTGGTTGGTTGTGTCAGGGTTCATTGCGGTTTCTGCTCTTATCTCTCTACTCGGGAATGTTATAAGCCTTGCGCGGTTGAAATTCAGCAGTCACTTGACTGCATTCTTCTGGTGCAAAAGCCGTTTTGGTAATTGAGTTACTTTGTTGCAGTTTGCCTAACCAAAGGTCACAATTTGTAGATTGATAGTTGACATTCTGTGGCTTTGCTCATCCTGCTCGTGCGTGACATGCGAACGATAAGCGTCATTGTAAATTGGGTAATTTGGTTGCACATGGTTATCAAAATTCATGTAAGGGTGCGTAAATCTGTTTTCTTTTCCGATCTAATGACGTTTCCGTGCGCAAGAGATCGCTGCTAGTTTAAATTTTGATTTCCTGTATGACTTGAGTATTGCGGGCGTCCCCAACTCTGGGTTGGTCCACACGGTACATTTGGAATTCTTGGGTCCCTACCCTGATTTTGTCCTTAACGACAAGTTGCAACTATGTGACCTGGTTTATTACAAAAGTCACAAATTGGACGGCCGTCAAATGTGCGACGGCCTTGCGTATTTTGAGCGCTAAATTGAGAATTACGCCGCATTTCCTGTCGGATTTGTTGCTGTACAATTCTTGCAATATCATCTCTTGTCACAGGGTGTTCCCTAGGGACAGGTTTCGAGTGGGTGTTTTCCTAGCGATCAAATGCAGCAATGCTCGAATTTTCCCTTGAAGTGGCCGTTTGTTGCACATGCGCGAGGGCTTTCAAAATTTCATCGGTTCTGTCAACCAGTTTAGGCTCAGGGACAGATTCCTTCAATTTTGTATGCATTTCGGCTTCCTCGAACGAGGTCGGGCGCTGTAAAATTATGAAGCTTTTTAGTTCGGGTTTCAGGCCTCGAATTAAGTAGTTATTCGCTGGCCCAAGCGGTGAATACCAGTGGCAATTCGCTAACCGGCTCGGTCGCTAACTGTTTCCGCTCATTAAGTTTTTGCCAAACGTCGGAGTAGGAATGAAAATGTTTGTTTAGCGCCTCGGGGAGCGTGTCGAAATTTTTTTCTGATAGGCCTGGCGTGATGTTATACCAGATACTCACCTTCCTGGTGAGATAAAGGGGCAAAATCTTTGCCTTGCGATCCTCACTAAATTTATAAAAGCGAGCTGTTTTATTAAAGTTTGCCAAGAACTCGTCAACGTCTTCGTTACAGTCGCCGGAGAATTTTGGCAGAGGCACGCTATTGCCACTTGGGAAGGTGGATGTTAGGCGGGTTGTTTCGACCGCTTTTTTGAGCGCTGACAATTGTTTGTCCCAATGGGGCGATAGATCCTTGGTGTGGTCCATAAGGACCTTTGTAAGATCTGCGGCGTTTATATTAAACAATTATTGGATGAGGTTGAGCATGATATCATGAATTATCAAAATGGAGGTCTGTGTTATTTGCGGAAGCCGAAGGCTGAGGCAGATAACACAGACACGAGGTTTTGATAATTCATGATACCATGTGAAAACCGAATTCAATAATTGTTTTATTATACATTTTTCACATAATTCATCCTCAGAAACAGAAGCAAAGCGTTCAGCCATTTTGTTTCAGAGGAGAACACTCCAAGGGGCTTAGTAACCAGGCAGACATTGAACTTGACATGATAAATGCAATATCTGCAGCAGATATTGCATTTATCATGTCAAGTTCACAAGCTATTGTGAATTGATTGAATGCTCTCTACCAATCAGATTTTTCATAGTGAGTCTGATGTGTAATAATAATATTTAAATTTTGCTGGCCGTCATCGGAAGCGCCCGATGCTTTGTGTACAATAGGGGGCTCCTCTACAGTTTCGTGCCCGTCCATTGGAATATCTGAACCTTGTGCAAGCGATTACACCAGTTCCATTGATTTTGTCCCGGCTTTGGGTTGTTGTATAGTCGCCCGGCATGTGCAATCGATAAAACCGATAATCGATAACATTCGATAACAATCGATAAAAATTAGTAAATTGTATCGGAAATCGATTAAAATCGATAAAAGGACACGTTGTGAGTAATCGATAATTATCGATTTTTAAATTAATGTTATCGATTTTATCGAATTTCTAAAATGTATCAAATCTTCCATAAAAACACTCTTACGATTCAATGAATCAAGTAGGACGAATTTAAAGATTTATTTAACAAATCGATAATTGAATGAATACTGATAATCAAATAATATTAACACGATTCCCTGGCATGATTCAACGGGGAAACGCAACATAACATAACCGCTTTTTGTATTTACTCAGAAACTGTTCAAGCTAAATGTCGTAATGACATCCTACAAATACATGTACTACGAAGTACGAAGCTGCGTAGTTGTAATGCTAGACATTGTCTCCAGTAAATGTTTTGTCAGCAAAACCCTCGCCGCCGCAAAAATCATACTACAAATCAGAGCTAAAATCATTCTATAAATAAGTAAAACGAAGTAAATGATGAACTCCGCAACTAAAGCAGAAGAGAGGTAATGAAACAAAAATAACTGATATAAATTTGAAAGGAACTCAACATTAAGAAGCTCAGAAAACATGTTTGTAAATGCCAATAAAATTAACATTAAAATGATTATGATCAAAATGCGCCTTTTCCTCTGTGGATCATACATGATCCACAAAGGCAGAGGATGCGTGTCATTTCTAAACTGATTCCAATAATTTTGGCGAGAGCGTTCTGAGGTTTTTTGACTGTGGACTGATTTGCTGCTGTGGGCATGAGAATATGTTGCTTCTCTGTGGCTCTCGCGGACTTCTTTTACTTTTTCCATTAGTTGGGCCTTTGTTGAATTGTGTTTAAAACTGACACCCATCTCCTTTAAAACCTCTTTCAGTAATGCCACACTCATCTCTTCTGGGGGTCGTTCTTTCTTTTTTCTTATTCTAGTTTCTTTCTCCTTTGACTCCTCTTCTTGTCTTCTTTTCTCTGTTTCTTGAAGTTGCGGCAGCATTGCTAATATATTTTTGACATCATCGCCATTTACTTCCAAAACATTCTCCCGTTCAATTAGAGTTAGTTTGGCTATAAGGGATTTCATTGGGCACCAGACGAAACGGTTTTTAACTTGTAAAATCCAGGTGTTAGTTTCAGTGTCTACCGGTGCTACATTAACGCAACAGGTCACTGTGCTACTCTTGGAATCCTTACTATCACAAGTTAAAATAGGATATGCACTTTTTGCACAGGGATTGCAATACATTCGGATGACTTTACCAATCATAAGTCCTTCCTTGCCCATCCAAAAAGCCGCGAATGAGTTACAAATCAAGTCTTCCTTTTCTTGCGATCTCGATATTTTTCCAATGCTGTCATAATAATTTACCTTGGAAACTGCCATCCAGCGTGAATTTCTTGAGGTAGCTGGCATATACTGTTTACCTTGCTGTAGAGACAAGAACTGGGCTATGTGATAGTAGACGCCGTTGAACTCAACGTAGCACGTTGACATCTTCGGCATTCTGTAGTTTCCATTCTCGTCACGTATGACACGATTCTGCTTATTTGCTGATAGTGGGTCCTTCTCCAGGATATCCTTGTCTTCGGTGCTGCTAACAACTTTCTTTTGAGAAGCGTAACCAGCCGAAGGGTGATCCTTACAGAAATAAGTATACGCTTCTCGCGCTTTGTCATTCGGAAATTTAAGTCCCAAACATACTTCGTGAAACCACTTGTTACATCCAGGAAATTCACAGCCAAGCCAGTTAGTTTCTTTTGGGGCACGGAACGTACTTTCTCTGTATCGGCAACTACCCAAACGATAGAAAACACAATTTGTGGGTGCGCCATCGTCATACTCTTCGTCACCCTCTTCTTCGTTCATGTTTTCATTATATTGTTCAGTATTTATGGTGTTTTCTTTTGCCTTAGCTGCAAGATTGATGAAAGAAGTAGTGATTTCGTTTTCACTTTCATCTATGGCGTTTATCAATACATCGTTTTCAATTTCTAGCAAGTCTTCTACTTGTAAAATGTTATTTTCGTCAGGTTTATTTGCGGTACTTAACGGATAAACATCTGTGGTAGGATTTATCAACACAACACCTCCTTCTTTTGTGCTTGTCACGACATTGGCCCTTTCTAGACTGGCGATCATTCCTAACAGTTCGGCAGTCTTGATCGCCTCCTCGGCTTCTTGCAAACCCAAAGTCAGTTCTGCGTCCATATCTGTGGGCCACTTTTTATCATTTAACTGGTTGAAGGGCTTGGGATTCATTTCCTTTAGCTTCTGAATTCTCCTTGCAAAGTCTAATAAGTCTAACAACGTCAGGTTTGGTTTCCCGCGGCAAAATCCACGTAAACTTGAAAATAAAACCTCGCAAGAATCGGAACCAAACATCCAAGGCTCATAAGGAAGTTCCGGATAATAAATTGCATAAAGTTTCATTGAAATAATGATAGAGTGTCCAGCCAGAATAACATCGTCATAGGTCTGTCCTGATATAAAGTAATGGTCAGTAGGATATCTCTCCATCTTAAGCCAAGCTCTCCAGAGTCTTAAGAAAGTTACTGGGAGCCATGCACGCTTTGCCCTTTCACGAACGGACAATTCTTTTTCGGTGAACGCCGAAAAAAGATTTTCGCCAACCTTGAGGTACACTCTCGTTGCAAGTGAGGCCTTTTCATTCCAGATTTTTAAGTAGTGACGAGCCTCAGGTTTTAACAGTCGTGTAGCTGCGTCCACGTTCTGCTTATCGCGGACATAAACGTCGCTTTTCCACAGACCACACTCCAATTTGAAACTCAAATAAGTTTGCATTAAATGTTCGATCTGTGCGATGTTGCTTCCCATTAGTAAAATTCTTTTCACATTTAGTAATTGATTTCTCCATTTTTTAAAAATATGCCTCCAATCAGGAAACATGTAAAACAATGATGTTTCCTGATTGGAGGCATATTTTAAAAAATGGAGAAATCAATTACTAAATGTGAAAAGAATTTTACTAATGGGAAGCAACATCGCACAGATCGAACATTTAATGCAAACTTATTTGAGTTTCAAATTGGAGTGTGGTCTGTGGAAAAGCGACGTTTATGTCCGCGATAAGCAGAACGTGGACGCAGCTACACGACTGTTAAAACCTGAGGCTCGTCACTACTTAAAAATCTGGAATGAAAAGGCCTCACTTGCAACGAGAGTGTACCTCAAGGTTGGCGAAAGTCTTTTTTCGGCGTTCACCGAAAAAGAATTGTCCGTTCGTGAAAGGGCAAAGCGTGCATGGCTCCCAGTAACTTTCTTAAGACTCTGGAGAGCTTGGCTTAAGATGGAGGGATATCCTACTGACCATTACTTTATATCAGGACAGACCTATGACGATGTTATTCTGGCTGGACACTCTATCATTATTTCAATGAAACTTTATGCAATTTATTATCCGGAACTTCCTTATGAGCCTTGGATGTTTGGTTCCGATTCTTGCGAGGTTTTATTTTCAAGTTTACGTGGATTTTGCCGCGGGAAACCAAACCTGACGTTGTTAGACTTATTAGACTTTGCAAGGAGAATTCAGAAGCTAAAGGAAATGAATCCCAAGCCCTTCAACCAGTTAAATGATAAAAAGTGGCCCACAGATATGGACGCAGAACTGACTTTGGGTTTGCAAGAAGCCGAGAAGGAGGCGATCAAGACTGCCGAACTGTTAGGAATGATCGCCAGTCTAGAAAGGGCCAATGTCGTGACAAGCACAAAAGAAGGAGGTGTTGTGTTGATAAATCCTACCACAGATGTTTATCCGTTAAGTACCGCAAATAAACCTGACGAAAATAACATTTTACAAGTAGAAGACTTGCTAGAAATTGAAAACGATGTATTGATAAACGCCATAGATGAAAGTGAAAACGAAATCACTACTTCTTTCATCAATCTTGCAGCTAAGGCAAAAGAAAACACCATAAATACTGAACAATATAATGAAAACATGAACGAAGAAGAGGGTGACGAAGAGTATGACGATGGCGCGCCCACGAATTGTGTTTTCTATCGTTTGGGTAGTTGCCGATACAGAGAAAGTACGTTCCGTGCCCCAAAAGAAACTAACTGGCTTGGCTGTGAATTTCCTGGATGTAACAAGTGGTTTCACGAAGTATGTTTGGGACTTAAATTTCCGAATGACAAAGCGCGAGAAGCGTATACTTATTTCTGTAAGGATCACCCTTCGGCTGGTTACGCTTCTCAAAAGAAAGTTGTTAGCAGCACCGAAGACAAGGATATCCTGGAGAAGGACCCACTATCAGCAAATAAGCAGAATCGTGTCATACGTGACGAGAATGGAAACTACAGAATGCCGAAGATGTCAACGTGCTACGTTGAGTTCAACGGCGTCTACTATCACATAGCCCAGTTCTTGTCTCTACAGCAAGGTAAACAGTATATGCCAGCTACCTCAAGAAATTCACGCTGGATGGCAGTTTCCAAGGTAAATTATTATGACAGCATTGGAAAAATATCGAGATCGCAAGAAAAGGAAGACTTGATTTGTAACTCATTCGCGGCTTTTTGGATGGGCAAGGAAGGACTTATAATTGGTAAAGTCATCCGAATGTATTGCAATCCCTGTGCAAAAAGTGCATATCCTATTTTAACTTGTGATAGTAAGGATTCCAAGAGTAGCACAGTGACCTGTTGCGTTAATGTAGCACCGGTAGACACTGAAACTAACACCTGGATTTTACAAGTTAAAAACCGTTTCGTCTGGTGCCCAATGAAATCCCTTATAGCCAAACTAACTCTAATTGAACGGGAGAATGTTTTGGAAGTAAATGGCGATGATGTCAAAAATATATTAGCAATGCTGCCGCAACTTCAAGAAACAGAGAAAAGAAGACAAGAAGAGGAGTCAAAGGAGAAAGAAACTAGAATAAGAAAAAAGAAAGAAGGACCCCCAGAAGAGATGAGTGTGGCATTACTGAAAGAGGTTTTAAAGGAGATGGGTGTCAGTTTTAAACACAATTCAACAAAGGCCCAACTAATGGAAAAAGTAAAAGAAGTCCGCGAGAGCCACAGAGAAGCAACATATTCTCATGCCCACAGCAGCAAATCAGTCCACAGTCAAAAAACCTCAGAACGCTCTCGCCAAAATTATTGGAATCAGTTTAGAAATGACACGCATCCTCTGCCTTTGTGGATCATGTATGATCCACAGAGGAAAAGGCGCATTTTGATCATAATCATTTTAATGTTAATTTTATTGGCATTTACAAACATGTTTTCTGAGCTTCTTAATGTTGAGTTCCTTTCAAATTTATATCAGTTATTTTTGTTTCATTACCTCTCTTCTGCTTTAGTTGCGGAGTTCATCATTTACTTCGTTTTACTTATTTATAGAATGATTTTAGCTCTGATTTGTAGTATGATTTTTGCGGCGGCGAGGGTTTTGCTGACAAAACATTTACTGGAGACAATGTCTAGCATTACAACTACGCAGCTTCGTACTTCGTAGTACATGTATTTGTAGGATGTCATTACGACATTTAGCTTGAACAGTTTCTGAGTAAATACAAAAAGCGGTTATGTTATGTTGCGTTTCCCCGTTGAATCATGCCAGGGAATCGTGTTAATATTATTTGATTATCAGTATTCATTCAATTATCGATTTGTTAAATAAATCTTTAAATTCGTCCTACTTGATTCATTGAATCGTAAGAGTGTTTTTATGGAAGATTTGATACATTTTAGAAATTCGATAAAATCGATAACATTAATTTAAAAATCGATAATTATCGATTACTCACAACGTGTCCTTTTATCGATTTTAATCGATTTCCGATACAATTTACTAATTTTTATCGATTGTTATCGAATGTTATCGATTATCGGTTTTATCGATTG
>JAHPZR010000955.1:62500-79814 GCA_019787425.1 Platygyra sinensis | reverse complement strand
AGCGGGACTTGAACCCGCAACCTCCGGATTTCAAGTCCGGCGCCCGAACCACTCGGCCACGCTGCCTCTTGCAGTGTAAAATTTTGTAAACAACTTGACAACAACGACATCCGTTGCGCATTGCAAAATGCAGTGGCCCTTGTTTTAAAACTGTTTCGCGGTAAATCCAGTTTTCGGTCAAGAAAGTAGCTCCAAGTTGAATGTTCCCATCGAGAATTTCACGGTTATTTAATTCCTTTGGTGTTAAAAACTGATTAAATTAATCGGAAGCAGGTTGTTGACGGTTATTTAAAAAAGCAGTGAAATATAAGCAAAGGCCCCTCTCAATAATCAACATCTCATATTCATAGAAGTTCAAGTAGAGCCGAAGCAGCTGGCCATGCAGGATCTCTGACAAATAACTTGCTTCCTTTTCAAAATAGCGTCCGTTATAGCAGCGCAACATTCACCTCCCTGAGGAGTGTTGACAAAATTAAGTTGAAGACCCGCCCTCTGTGCGGCTTGGGTTAGCATGCATAAACACGTGACCAGCCATTACCAGGGTACTTTCTCGAAGTAGAGAGAGGACTCTGGGAACGAGGTTGCTTAAATGTAGGTGCTTAGGCTTTTCATTTTTTTTTTGCCTATTCTTTTTTTCTTTTCTCTTCTTTTTGCTGCAGTATTAAATGCATGTCATATCAAAATCAAAATCAAAATCATTTAATAGTTCAATAATACAAAGTACAGAATTTGAGAAAAAGAAGAAGGTAAATATGCAGACTCTCTTCAAGATTCAGGTCACAGCAATTTTTCTTAAGCAACATATGCAGAGAAATCTTTTAACCAAATTTAAAGAGATTCGTATGGAGACACCATGCTAGTGCCTATCCAGATAAGCATCAACATGGTGGCCAGAAACCAACATCTGTCACTGAAAAAAACTTAAATGTATGTCTTGAGGAACTCAAAACATTAAAACAGCACTTTTTAAACACAAATTCCCTGAAATAAGTCACTCTTTTAAGCTCTTTCGGTCATCATGTAAAATGCCACGTCATGCAAAAGCTTGGAAATTCAAAACCAAGAACCCATTCGAAGCAAAAATTTGTATGATATTAGTTTTCAGCTGCTCTTATGTACATCACAAAAGTAAAATTTTAAGAGGATCAATAGTTTTGTACATGTAGTTTGAATTTTATTTAGAGTAACTTGAAAGTTTATGCAAATTATGTGATCTGACACCTTGTTATCAGACTGTTGTTTTTGTGAGGGAGTTTATCAGTGATTGGTTTTGTTTCTCTTGAAAGAGATTATTCGCTCTTCAGATAAATTATAACTGGCAGATATGGCAGCACAATTCAGTCGGATCACCATGACCAGTAAACAAACTCCAAACAATTTCTGCTAGCATAGAGGCAGCCGGAAAGTGTTCTTAAATACTACATGCCCGGCAGTCTGAAATTATTCTAGAATTTCCACAGAAAAACTCCATCCTTCAGCCCTTGCAAAAAACTGTGGATCTTTAAAGTTCTACAGAAATGTCCAGCGATTTCAATTATAAGTTTTGCTTTGTGGTTGAGGAAATTTTCAAGCTTGGGAATACTATGAAATCTTGATGTCTCGAAGTCCGTGTTGAAGCACAAGCAAATGGAAAAGAAGCTTGGATCAATAAGAGGCTTGTCCGACTATAGATGCTCTGTTAGATGATCTGATGGTCGAGGGAGGTGAAGACAAAGAGTTGCTGGACTTATTCACCAAACATTCACATCATCAAAATATCACGGTTTTGTACTTGTGCCAGGACATGTTTCCACCAGGGAAATACGCAAAGTGTATTTCCAGGAACGCCCACTACATCGTAGCCTTTAAAAATCCACGAGATCAATTAGGGATAAAGAATTTACTGCTTCAAGCCTTTCCCACTTGTTGGGAAGACATGATGGACGTGTATCAGAAAGTGACCGAACGACCGTTTGGGTACACGGTCCTAGATTTACATCCTGCCAGTGACGACAGGAAACGCGTATTTAGTCACCTCTTGACGCACGAAGGATACCCACGCTGGCATCGACGAATCAAGAAAGAGGGTGTTTGATCACTGTGCACAAATGATATATTAAATATCACTTCAATCGTTTCGGCTCATTTGAAGCACGTTGTCTTGGGTGAAGGACGACGAGAACCATGCGTACTCCTTCAACAGATATTTTTGGCCCCGTGGAAGAAAACAATGATGAAAACATAGAAGACGAAGAACAAGAAGAAGACGAAGAGGTAGAGGAGGAACAGGAAGAAGAGGAACCTGAAGAGAAAGAGACTAGCAGCTCCGAAGAGGAAGAAGAAGCGGACGACGACAATGAACCCGATCCATGGCACCCGTTGCGTCAAAAAGTCGGGGAAGATATCAAAGAAACCTACCTGAGAGAAGTCCAACAGTTCCTGGATAGGGGAAAATCCCAACACTATGCAGAAAATGCCGCTTTCAATGCCCTGTTACCTGTAAGTAGAAGAAGACAATTATGACCTCTACAAAAAGTTAATAGAGGATGAGCTTAGTGACAGTGATGCAGAATAATCAGTATTTATTTTGAAGATTTTTTAAAGTGCTTCTATGATAAAAAATTCACTTCTCTTTTTCTTTCAGATTTTTGAAGGCCGTTTGTTTTAACCTCACTGGCAAAATCTTATGCTTAGAATTTTTATCCAAAGGCTGTGTTCTTTGAGTGCAAGTACAAGGATTTCACAGTCTGCCATTGTTCACATTCAGAATTGACCAATTGGACTTCAGAGGGTTGGACCAAGGATAAGATGACGTCAAAGACTCGCTAGCTTAAAATTGTAGTATGTTAACACTGCTTATTGTACATGCAAAGCCCAAGTTTGAAAGTCTGAATGTTCTAGACTCCCATGCTGCATATTAATTTAGAGGCGTGGACACACATTGCATTTTTAAACTAGCGAGTCTTTGACAACATCTTATCCTCGATCCAGCTCAAGATTTTAAAATTAATCAGGAAAATTTCAGTCAAAATAAACAGGTGTGTTTTTGAAATGAAGGCTTAAAACTTCAGAAAAAGTGGCAATGATTTTTGGTGGCAGTAGCACTTGATAATTAAGTTGTTAGAAGGTGCGTCTAATATTTTTTGATTGTTCTACATTTTCAACAGCTTATTCAAATTAGCCCAAGCTCAAAGGCTGAACAAATCGCTGTGTTGTCTGTAAATAGTTTTCGTGGATCTACATGTAGATTTAAGGGACAAAAGAAGGCGAGTACATTCCGTCCTTGTTATGAGAACCCAGGCACAGTCCTGTACCTGTGGCCACCTTCCTTACTTTTGAGAAAGCCTGTACACTGTAGCTTTCCAAACAGAGTTTGCTATTGACTCTCTAAACAAAAGATAAATCAATTAAACAATGCCCCCAGTGCATGAAACAATAGGAGCTATAGGATAAGAGAACATATCAAAAACAGGTCTGGAAGAGGTACAGGACTACTTTTAGTTTTCTTGTTAAATAAGCTAATGAAAATGCATGAACTAGCTACAGTGAAAATATTAAGCACCATTTAACCTATCAGTCAATCAACAGCTCTGCCTCTAACATTTCTTGTCATTGTGATATAGCATGGGATAACTTATTTAAAGGTCTGGCAATTAGATTATAAAAATTGCTGTTAGGGCTGTTTTAAAGGCTGTCTATGATATGAATTCACCCAAATGCTTAAAATTTCTACTGGTGAAGCCCCATTCGATTCAACTGATAACTTTTCCAAAGCAAGGCAAGGAATCCGTACAATGTTAGGAACAGTGGATTAAATAGTAGTCTACTGTTACCGAACACTGACTTCATGAAAGAAGTTTTGCTTACGCCAGTACTAAATTATGGAATTTTCCTTTCCTACAAGTGTACATGTAACTCTACAAAGTCAGCTAACTCTCTTTAAAAAAAAGACTGGAAGATAATGACTTTGATGTTTTACCATCTTATTAATAGCATTGTCCCACTTTAAATAGCTGAAATAGTGGTATTGGTAATTAACTTGTGCATAAAATAGTGTATAAATTCCAGTTTAGCCATAAATAAAAAAAAAAAAGATTTGTTATCTTTTTTGTCATAACTGAATATATGTTATTGGCCGGCTGGGAGGTCCGTATAGGGAAAAACTGTGACCGAGGTCTTGAAAATGCTCCCCAAGGCCGCAGGCCGAGGGCAGCATTTTCAAGCCCGAGGTCACAGTTTTTTCCCTATACGCACCGACCCTAAGCCGGCCAATAACATTGTTATCTTTTTTTTCTTGCCGTAAACTGGCTTACAAGTGCGTTTGTTTACGAAACTTTGCCATTGAATCGGCTTACGCGCCGCCTACAAACCATTCGCAAAAAATCTAACGAGCGAAAGAACGAGTAAATATATATATACGAAGAAAGATGTATTAAAGAACATAATTATTTCGAAGTACTTTATGTTAGTGCATTTAGTTCCCTAGTTAAGGTCTCCAAAATTGTTTTCCAGGTGTGAATTTTTGTTCAAAGTTTGAAGTTGTACTACAAAAAAAGTTTTTGTCGATCATTGCGAATCACTCGACTGAATTAGACTTTCTACCGTAAACTGAGAAGCAGATAACGAGAAAATTCGTTAAGTGTACTCCACAGCAATTCTCTGAAGTACAGCAACGATTAGAGAGGGAAACTCGACTGAAATTTACTCAGTTTTTACTTAAAATTGTACAGAGAGACACACAGGATTGCGCGCCATTACAGCGCTGAGCAACAAACAACCAAACAAACTCTCACAACTTCAAAAACTTCAATCGAATTCACTTACAGTAACTTTCCTTGCCATCTAAAGGTGAATAGAGGTAAACTTGCGTTAATTAATCGTCTTTGGAAGTGAAAAAAGGGCGAAAGATTGACGATAACCGCTACTTCATTCACGAAAATAGATTAACTCGATGGATTCCGCCCGCTGTAGCGGTCCGTATGAGAGAATTCCGCCCGCTCCAGGAACCAATCAGATTGCAGGATTTGTTGAATTCCGCCCGCTCACGAGCCGAAAAAAAGATAAATTATGTTATTGACCTGGTATGAGGTCCGTGCTGGTAAAACATTGGTCGAGTTCTTCACTTTGCAGCATTATGGCAAGATCCATAGATTTGTTAAAGGGCCAAAAAGTTTGTTTAAATTTGGTGAAATAAGATGAAATGTGTGCTATTGCACTCATGAAGAGAAATTGAATTTACAAGGTTTTACTCAAAGTGGTTGCTATGGAAACCAGCCTTTTGAGGTGGTGTCATAGTGTTGACTCCAACACGTCCTACTCTTTTACAAAACAAGATTTGACAGTCAACTAAGCATATGATGCAAGTTTCTGTTTTGTTCTGTGCAATGAACCTAAGTTTGGCAATTAACACTTGTTTTCATTGCTTTTTACAGGCTGTTTTAGGAAACAACCTCATTTTCTACTACACCCATTGGATAAACCATCCCCTGCCACGTGACTGAAGTTAAAATGTTACTATTTTTGGTTTATTGCATCACGACCCTTTTGTTCTTTGTGAAGTATACATGAAATAATTCATATTTGTACTGCGGTTGTAGATGAAAGTGAAGAGTGATCATCGCAGTAAATTTTCCAATTTAGGCAACTGGAAAGAAGACACCTGAAAAAATGAGGGCTTCCCTGATTTTTTTCAGGCTTCTTTCCAATTGCTTAAATTGAAAAATCTACTGCAATGATCACTCTTCACTTTCACCTATTGGTCTTTGATTAGCCCAAGTTTCAGGAATTCTATTAAATATCTTGTAATGTAGAAATGTTGGGGTGAAGTCAGTCTGTACAAAAATAGACATTCTTACAAGAAGGTTTTAGCATTTAAGAGCGACTTGCTATAAAGATCACCTATACCTATGCAAGATAGAAAAAATCGATTTTCTGAAAATTTGTCAGGAAGAAGGTTTTTACTAACTTGTTTCAAAACTGTAACTTTGAGGTTGTTTGGATTTTTATTTTCTTCTCCAGACCGCCTTTTGTATTTTGCCCCTAAAAGAGCCAAACTCGGCCCTGAAATTGCACTTTTTGCGAAGGCTCGCAAGCCAAAATATTGTGCGTGGCTGGAAAAGCTAACCCATATTATTAAAATATAATGTTTTAGTACTTATTTTGCGTTGTCAGATCCACATGTAATATGAACCCGAATTTTTAACAAATTTTTAAAATTATACGCGACGGCGATGTCGCGTCACGTCCAAATTTAGGTCAAATTCGTGGACCAAAAAGTCAATCTGGTACATGAATTTACCGCCCAAAACAATTTTCTGGATAAAAATATCACTTCATCTTACTTTTTATCGCAAATCTAGCTTGGGTAAATAAAACGCAAAAATTTGACAGCATCTTGAAACCAGGCACTTGAGGTAATCGCTTGACATTTTGACCTTTCACGTCGCGATTATTATCTCGAGCGTTGACCCTGAAATGTTTGCCTATGGGTTTCAATCCGGTAAAATAATTGTTTTAAGCCTCCAGATATCAGTTATAGTAATTTAAAGACAGTTTCTAGCCGAAAACGAGCATGTTTAGCAAAGGCTAATTTTGAATAATTAATTAAGCTTAAACTTGTGGCGGTTTGCGAGCACAGACAATGCACGCGACAAAAATGTCGGTTTATAAATCGTTATCTTTCCAAAATCTTGAGGAAAACTAGAAGAATAAATAGTTTACTAAATACTTGGAGCTATTTCTTACCTTAATCTCGCCTACCGTGATAAGAAATGGTAACATTGCTGCGGCTTCATAGCTTGTTCGAAACACTCTTGACGGTTGCCAGGCTACAAACAAAATCACGGACACAGGAATCCCAAGGTCGCGTGAGAGCGCGGCGGTCTTGTTTATTTATATTTTATTTGTTACTGTTTGTTTGGTTGTCTGTTTGTTTTTTGTAATTGATTGTTTTTATTTTTGTAATATATAAGTTTTAGTACATGTATGTCATTTTGTTTCGCATACCAATTAATATTATCTTCTGTGTTTACCGCATGTCAACAAGCATGCTTCAGGATAACAGGTGCGCACGCTGATGCGCATATCAAACTTATTGCCCTTCAAGGTGAACATTTGCTTCCACTGGCGTCCGGGATAGCGCGGACACAAGTTTTCGTTACTGCGCGTGCGCATTAATATCTCACTGGGCAAGGCTGGGAAAGTAATGTTTAACTGGGTAGAAAATAAATAAACATGGCGGCCAGAGCAAAGAGAGAATCTGCAGCGCTAGAAACGGTATGTGGACGAGGTTTTGTTAGAAATGTCATCCAAAAAAAAAACTGATCGTAAACTTTATCCTGTCGTTGTGACAGACGTGGAAAAGATCGGAAAGCGAATGAAAATTCACCATGTAATATATAGCGAGCGGTACAAAGAGTGGCAGCCATACGATACTGAGGATAACAACCCTCCTTTCCAGCGGATGGAATCTCTTCGTATTCCTTCTAGTACTTCCCTTGAGGGCCGTACGGAATTAGCCCATGGAGAACTGTATCGTGCAATAAAAAGAAAATTTTATTCTGGCCAAAAGGATGATCCAACAACCCGTGTTGAAATTCGAATTGATCAGGATGTGTTTGATGAAAGGACTGGCATAAGCTGGGAAGCCAAGGAAAGAAAGAGGCAAGATTGTCTATCGAATCGACCCAAGGAGGATTTAAACCACTTAGGTTGACACATTTACTTACTTGTTTATTTCGTTACTAAACCAAGGCAATTTATCCCCTTTTGGACCACTTGTTTCTTCGCCAAAATCATCCTACGTATCTACCGCCACCGCGAGAAGGGCCAGCGAGGACAAAATCACCAGCCCGTAAACTTTGAGTCCCATTTTCCGAACCCAAACAATATTCAAACTCATGTATTATACATCAAATTGCGCCAAATTTATTCCTCTTTTCATATTTTGCGGTAATGACCAGTTTTAAGCATGCGCCTTAAAGTTCTATCCCCGGACTCTTCAAACCAGTGCTTGAATGTGGCATGAATGCCTCTTTGAAATACGTGAATCGCTAGCCAAAAGCCGTAAAACTCCGAACGAAAGATTTTAATAATCGCCTTCAAATGCAGTCGTATAGAAAGCCTATATACATTAGTTTCCTAAACTAAAGGTAAGAAAGATAGCGACTCAAACGGAATACTCGAAAAAGAAGAAAATGTTCGAAAATTAGCGTGGTTTTGACTGACCCGGGACTGCGTGACAGGTCACGAAAATCGGTAGAGGCAGATGTTAACCGTAAGTTTGATATGCACTTCTGGAGAATCCTGCATGGTTGTGGGAAGCTGTGCAAAGAGTACTTAAGGCCACCTTCGAAATTCTCTGTATTTGGAGACTTGGAGACTGCCTTAGACTGTGAATCGAAAAATCTCCCACGAGCCACATCTATGAGCGCCAAGCCTCCTGGGCGCGTCACTGTAGACCCCTCAGGTGTGTTCCTCAGAAAAGTAAGTTACACTCCAGGAAACTTTTTGTGATGAATTAATTCAACAAAGAGACAGATTTGTGACGAACCAAGATAAGCGTTTTTGTTGGCTGAGTCAACAGAACGGGAACTTGATAGAATCTTATTAACATAACGTTCTTGGAAAATCAAATTGGGGTCTTTGAGAAACGTCTCGCTGGGCTTATGGCTACGGAAGGAAATTTATACCAGGGTAATAGTTTTCTTAAATTTTGATGCAAAGTATGTTTGAGTGAGCTTTCTCGAAGTAAGCTACTACAAGATCCCCTCCCACGGTTTTATATCTTATATCATTGTCTTTCTCCCAATCATAATCCAGAATTGTGTAATTTGCACTGGTGTTACACTTTTTGCACCGGTGTTACACTTTTTGCACTGGAGTTACACTTGAACTGCACTGCTCTCAGCCAATCAGAATCGGGTAATATTTTCATGTGTATTATTAATGCTCAAATCAAGTTGCTGATAGCCAATCACATTCGAGAATTTTGTTATAGTTTTGATCAAGGGTTTTATTGGACTTTTAGTAGGAACGCGCGCGAGGGGTCTACATGCCCAGTAGGACTGGCGCTCATATATGGCTCGTGATAAATTTTAGACATTGCTTTAGCTTTCACCTCTCCAGCAAAAACACCTCAATACCCCACTTGCACTTCAGTGATCCACACGATCCCCCGACAATTAAGTATGCAAAACCACATGAAGCCATTAAATTACAATTTCTAACTTTAATATAGATGCAGTTACGTATGTTATTTACAAGTAAAAACAAATCCGACGTTAATTTGGAAGGCCAAAGGATACAACGCTTTTCACGAGAAAATATTAATCGCGCTAAAACAAGACAGTTCAGAGTTTATTCAAAACATGTGCGTGCGTACATTCTGCGAAATATGATACCAAGAAGTGCACACCTGTTATCCTGACGCATGTTCGTTGACATGCGTTAAGCACAGAAGGTAATATTAATTGGGTATGCGAAACAAAATGACATAAATGTACTAAAACTTTTATATTTAAAAAAAAAATAATAATAATAATAACAATAATAAAAACAATCATTAACAAAAAACAAACAGACAATAGTAACAGTTAAGATAAATAAACAAGGCCGTCGCTCCCGGGGGATACTCCCTTATATGGGCTATATAGGTATGTGCGGCCCCAAAGGGTATGGTTTTTCAGCTGTTTTGGTCATAAATAGGGTATGGTTTTTGTACTCTAGCCCTGATCTGGTATGATTTTAAGCCGAGAAGCCACTTTTTCATCACTATCGAAAAGAAAATCAACAAAACCCCTTCACAAATTTTTGTTTATGGTAATTTAACATTGGTTTGAACTTGAGATACAATTATAACGCTGGTCTGAAACAGGATTTTGATGTAAGGTTCAGGTCATAATTAGGATTTTGAATTTTTGGTCAGGTCATAAATAGGGTAGGGAATATCGCAGATTTTGGTCATAAATAGGGTTAGGGTTTTGGGAAGCGGGCCTCACATCCCTACCTAATTTTTCTGGGAGTACCCAGCCCCCCCTCCACTCCCCCCCTTCCGGGACGCCGTTCTCACGCGACCTTGGGAGTACTGTGTCCGTGATTTTGTTTGTAGCCTGGCAACCGTCAAGAGTGTTTCGAACAAGCTATGAAGCCGCATCAATGTTACCATTTCTTATCACGGTAGGCGAGATTAAGGTAAGAAATAGCTCCAAGTATTTAGTAAACTATTTATTCTTCTAGTTTTCCTTAAGATTTTTCCCGATAACGATTTAAAAAAGACATTTTTGTCGCGTGCATTGTCTGTGCTCGCGAACCGCCACTTGCTTAATTAATTATTCAAAATTAGCCTTTGCTAAACACGCTCGTTTTCGGCTAGAAACTGTCTTTAAATTACTATAACTGATATCTGGAGGCTTAAAACAATTATTTTACCGGATAGAGACCCACAGGCAAACATTTCAGGGTCAACGCTCGAGATAATAATCGCGACGTGAAAGGTCAAAATGTCAAGCGATTACCTCAAGTGCCTGGTTTCAAGATGCTGTCAAATTTTTGCGTTTTATTTACCCAAGCTAGATTTGCGATAAAAAGTAAGATGAAGTGATACTTTTATCCAGAAAAATTGTTTTGGGCGGTAAATTCATGTACCAGATTGACTTTTTGGTCCACGAATTTGACCTAAATTTGGACGTGACGCGACATCGCCGTCGCGTATAATTTTAAAAATTTGTTAAAAATTCGGGTTCATATTACATGTGAATCTGACAACGCAAAATAAGTACTAAAACATTATATTTTAATAATATGGGTTAGCTTTTCCAGCCACGCACAATATTTTGGCTTGCGAGCCTTCGCAAAAAGTGCAATTTCAGGGCCGAGTTTGGCTCTTTTAGGGGCAAAATACAAAAGGCGGTCTGGAGAAGAAAATAAAAATCCAAACAACCTCAAAGTTACAGTTTTGAAACAAGTTAGTAAAAACCTTCTTCCTGACAAATTTTCAGAAAATCGATTTTTTCTATCTTGCATAGGTATAGGTGATCTTTATAGCAAGTCGCTCTTAACAAGCCAAAAATAGCGTAGGGGATTCAGATTGGATTTCAGTGGGACGGAGTGCGATGGTTCTATTTTGTGAAAAGTTACCACAATTTAGCGAATATTCCTTTTCTTAAGGGAAATGAATGGCCATTCCGAAGCAAAAACCTTTCACAACTAATTATACCATTCGAGTTGTGCATGTCGTCAAAGGTTTTCTACAAGTTTCGTTGATATATATTAAAACTTATCCATATTTTTGGTCACGTTCTCATGATAAATAGCCGTTGCCAGGAAAAAAAACTTATACCACACTGTGCACTTCCTTAAATTTCACACTCTTGTAGAGGAAAATTAGCAAGATCATTTCAAATGTTTCGACAAGTGTTCAAGGGTCTTAAGGTGATTCCCTAGTAAAGGCACCCGCGATCAGATTTCCGATGAAATTTGGTATGCTGTCGTTACAGGACAAGGAGATGTTAAAAACGTAGTAAAAAGAGGTGGTCACCGTGCTTGTTTTCATGCCACAATATTGACAAATATCGTTATTTTCGTGACTTCTCAGGTTATCTCAGTGCGCAACAAATAAGCTCGATATTTTTTTCAATGCAGGGCGTTATATCACACAGTCTGACTTTCTTTGATTGTTTATTCATCTACCTCCCGGAAAAATGTCTTCAAATACCCTGCTTTTTTGTCCTTTAAAGAACAAAATTTGGACATGCGCTTTTCGGCCCGTTATGTCTCCCCCTGTAGAATTTATTTCATTTGCCAAAAAGGTAACCATCGATTTCTGCTAATTTTTTGTCAGTTATTGAGGATACCGTTCTTCAGTTACATACATAGTTACATGCATACATGCATACAAACTTTACAGTTGAAATTATGAAACAAAAAATATAGGTCACCGTGCTCGTTTCAAAGAAAACAAGCATTACTTTTTCTGTCAAGCTCGACCACGCGCTCATTTGCGTGCGCTAATGACGCAAAAATTGTGCGCAGTAGGGATGCGCAATGCAATACTGAGGAATCACCTTAAGTCTTGTATTTTCAAGAAACTGAATTTTGCATGAACATCATCATATTTTAGGGTATGCTGCCCCCTCTGAAAAAAAGAAATACCCATATCAGTATCCGACGTAAGTTTCATTCCATGTTCAATGCTAAATTCATGAGGGGTGTTTCTACAAACAAAGACTAACAAGAGAGCTATAAATTAATGGACATAATAAATCCTTCTTAGCTTTTCCAGCCGAAACAAGTGGTATGGTTGCTGAGAAATCACTGAACTCCAAATTTTCAACCTTCACTTCTGCTTTCATTTCATCTTTTCTTCCGATAAATAATGAACTCCCATGTTTCTTGTGCGAACTGATCCCGGGAATGCAAATCGCATTAGTCTAACAGTCAGTGCTCTATCTGATAACAACAACGAGCGCTTTTAAGGGTATCAGGTCTTACATTGGAGATTCAGCGAGATTTCTTTTTAAAAAAGAATTTAAATAGTGGTCAACAAAACCTGCCTCAGCAGGTTTGCGAAAATTGGTTCCTTTCAGAGGTATCTTTAAAATACTCGGATAACCTCCCGTTACGATTTCCACACAGCCCCGTACATTAATCACACTATACTGAAACAGCAATAGTGAAAAGAACGAATAAGTCAAAAAAAATGAATGAATAAATAATGTAAGAGGTTTGCAGAAATCTTGCCAGCCTCCTTATCAAAATAAGAGAGTGCCTGTGCCAGTTTCAAGTTGTAATCGCTATGATAATGATGACGACCACATTGCGCTTTGTGGTGTTTAAAAAAAGGCCACAAAGCACTTTATGCTGTTTTAAATAAGCCACAAGAAACCAAGAAGAGGGAAGGGAGAAACCAAGTTATTTCAGAAAATAGCTGTGAGATATATGCGAATAAATGGGCCATCCAGTTTTCAATGCTAAATCCCAAAATAAAACACCACAAAGCGCTTTGTGGTGTTTTGAATAGGCCACAAAGCGCTTTGTAGTGTTTTGAATAGGCCACAAAGCGCTATGAGGTGTTTTGAATAGGCCACAAAGCGCTCTGTAGTGTTTCGACTATTACTGCTGTTTTACAAAGAAAAGCGAACTAGTAACAGTTACAAAGCACTCCGGTCATAAAATCTACTCGGCAAGAACCTTTCTGTAATAAATGTCCGATGCCAAAAAAAAAAAAAATGTAGACATGGCTTATTCAAAAGGTTCAGTCAGCTTCAACAATGATAAACTAAGAAGAGGGCTTTCGCGAACCGGCTTTTTGTGCGAGCGACAAGATTAGCAGGATTAGGAATAGAGAAATATTGGGCGGATTGAGAAGCAGTTTTACAGCACCGAAATTAAAATCAGTTACAATGCTCCTCAGAGATTCAGGGGATTTTGTTTTACCTCTGTAATAACACTGAATGATCTGAACGATTTGAGGGTAATCGAAGTGCGGAGTTTAAAATGCGGAATATTGGCTGGCCGAGAACACGCAATTCTCACATCGGAGCGCAACCACTGTTTGTAAGTCTTCGATCGAACTTCCATGTTGAATTTGTAACTGAAAAGACACTAAGCAGTCGATTTGCGAAAGAAATATTGTAAGGCAAATGCAATTTTCTTTACAAGGTTATATATATTGCTTCCGTGGGACTACCCCTCGAAAAATCAGTTTTGCCCGAGGACCGAACTGCAACGGAGTCTAATTACCAGTCTTAAGCTGCGTGTTATTAGATAGAATGCACTGATATGATTGGCTCAGTATTTCACATTACGTCAGAGGACATATCTGCCACATAGGACATAACTACAATGGTACAGACGTAGTCTTTTCAGTAACAGTTACAACCTCTTTCCCAAGATCTCTCATCTCTCCTCGCTCGCTCCCGGGGGGAGTAAGATGAGAGACCCTGGGAACGAGGTTGAGGCAGTGTATTAACCAATAGCCCTTTTCACGGTTAGTTTTTCTCATTTACATTACAATGTAATTCAACGTGGATGCGAGGCAATTTCGGGCTAAAACTGCAAAATGGCCCGAAATTTCATTGTAATGCAAATGAGCAGGAAGAAACTGAACACAGAAAGGCTGACCGTACGGTTGGGGTTAACTGTTTTGTATTTTCCAATATTTCGTCGGGCACGGCCTGACTTCTTCAGGGAATGTTTACAACTGAGAAAAAACGTTACAATTTAAACAACAACGATAAAAGCCTATGTAGTATTACAGTAAAAAGCTGACCGTTGGAGTGACTAACAAATGACAATATAACAAAATGGAATATAACACATAAGGTACAAGTGGGTTAAACATTACATTAAATTTCTTTTCATTTGTTTATACCTTTGGGTTCAAGAGTTTGACCCCTTTCGATAAGATACGCTTCCCTGGCTTTGCATAACGCGTCACGACATGAATGTATCAGTTCTATGTCGTTAGGTGAATGATTGTCGGAAAGAAAATGGTCCGAAACTGCAGTGGGTCTGGAGGAAGGGGTGGGCCTGTCTACTGGTCGTCGGTGTTCATTAAAGCGGTCTTTAAGTCGTCTTTTCGTTTCACCTACGTAATATTTGTGGCAACGTAGACAATGTATCATGTAAATGAGATTTTTAGAGTTGCAGTCGATATGATCATGAATGGTTCTCATTTCCCGAGTGGCAGAAAATACGATAGTTAAAGCGTTACCAACTAACGCTAACAAAACTCTTCGCAAAGTTTGAAGTTTCAATCCTATGATTTGCCTTCAATGTTTCGTTTTTGATTTCTATCTTTCTCGGAGATTTTAGTTTGGAAATGAGTATTGAGGGAGGAACGTTTTTAATTGGGGGAAGGGGGGGCTGGGCCAAGGTATTTTAGAAATTTTTTCGCGAAAAAAGTCGTGGCCCTCCCACTTCCCAGATTGAATTAATGCATGGCCCTTCACAAATACCTAAACAAAAGTATCTGATCCTCCCCCTTCTCCTCCAAGACAAAATAACCGGAAGTGAAAATAACTGACCGGAAGTGGTGTTCACGTAACTGCGTGTCAAGAGAGAAATGGCCAACTATGTAAATTTTGCCAGAAGTATAAGACAACCAGCGCTCCACTTCCAACTCTACAACCATATCCCGACTGTGGCAGCTACCAAACTTCCATTATCTTTCTTGGAGTGCAAATCCCACCAATGGCCATGAGCCGGACGACTTAATCCAGCCTCGAGCTCAGATTAAGCTATTGTAGTTTGAGGAAAGTGAACTAGTCAGTGGGGATAGCGAAGCTCTTAGAAAGTTCTCAGATAAATACATTATCCCCGAAAAGCTTGTAGCAGAGTATCACGGTTGAGCACCTTGCCCAGATAAAAATGCGCAAGGAGAAGAAGAAAGAGGAGACTGAAAGGGAGCGAATGGAACGGCTGAACCGGGAGAACAATGACATTGACTGTGTTGGACTGTCCAACTCCGATAAGCTGTCGTCCTTGAGGTTGGACGGGCTATCCGTGTACTTTTCCCATCACAAGATAACCTTCAAAAAGAAGAAGGCTGAAAAGGTCACAATGATCAAAGCGCACATTGGCATACATTTAATTTGTTGTATGATTCAACAACCTTGGCAGCCCCCGCTTAGAAATGTGCTGTAGCAAGTGACTTCATCACTTTCCGAGGTGGAAACTGACTCGAAAAGTGATGTAGTAGATTGAGTTCTCAAGTAGCTCAAGGAACGAATCATCACCGGAGGCTGATTTTATACCAGAACCACGCGCACAAACATTACCGCCGTCAAAATATGGACGAAAGCGGGCACAGGTCGAGAGAGACAACTACGTTAGTTGGGAGAAGATAGTTTTTTGGCGTACATTAATATTTTGACACCTGATAAGTGAATGAAGATGGTGAATTTTTGAGCTCGGTAAAATGACTTTGCTCTCCATGAGTTCTCGTAGCTCAGTGGATAGAGCGCCCGCGCGGTGTTCGGGAGGTCATGGGTTCAATTTCTGTCGGGGACTCAGATTTTTCATTGTCCCACGCTCGTGTCGTGTTGAATATTTCATATTTCATATTTTGACACCTGTATAAAATAATTTAGATTAATTTTGACTGGTAGCTTTGCTCGTATATGCAAGTTTTAGGTTTCTGTACACTTTGCGTGTTTGTTAACGAATAAGTGTCAACTAACCGATGACCCTCCGCCGGTTGCTTTTAAAACAGGTTTGACCCTCCCAAATTTTTAAAATATTTTCTAATGACCCTCCCCTCCGAAGATCCGGCCCACTCCCTCCGATAATAAACGTACCTTCCCTAATCAAATCCAAAAGCAAAGCAGTTAGCTGGGATTGCTTGATACTAAGTCACCAACAAGAATGTTTATAACACTATATTTTAAACAACAATTGGCTTCGATAAAATCGTTACCTTTATGGTATAAAGGAAAAAAATCAATTGCTGGTATTTGGCTTCTTAAGAAATAGCCTTCCGGTGTTCGTGTACTTGTTTCAGCTGTGTGGCTGGTAGCAGAGTTTCTTGTACAAACCGAAATATCAGGCAGATGTCTATGTTTTAATCTGCGGCAAGACCCGTGTACCGCAACAGTGTTTCTCCTTACTTACAGGATCAGTCCTTGCAGTTTATTAGAGACCTTCAGCATCAAGACGATTTGGGAGAGAGTCGTACAGGGGTATTCTTGTGATGCGTGATTAGTGCTTCAATATTTCAAAAATTTCAGATTTACCCTGCAGGACATGCCCGGAGATCTCTACTTTATCGTTTTGTACCCAGCGACCTTGAACTACTCATATTGACCGCCCTTTGATTTATGGAAAGTCGGTCATATTTCAACTGAGGACCTCGAGCAGCGTAATTTTATTCCGAAGTGATAGTTATCAACTGTTGTTTCTCCTTTGAATGCTCGCGATCCTGACAGATTGATGCAAAAAAAACCCACAAGAATGTCTCTAGACAAATGTACAGCTTTCTAGAACTAAAGCTACGGCAATCTGACTGGAAAAGCTGGACAAAGATAAATATGATATTCGTGATTAAGACGCAACACACTGTGCTTGGAAACAGGTCTAATCTGAATATAGAATGCAAAGAAGCAATATCATGTGTTCGCACGGAATATATTAATCTCTGTCCCTGGAGGCCCAATACTTAGAGCCTTAAATGGTATATGTTCAAAAATCACAATTGAAACTGGCTATGAGGACCCTATGAGAGTACTCGATATTTGTTTAGAAATGCCAGGCTGTTCTAAATAATGCTTTTATTTTATAGTGGACCGATTCTCTTGGATTCTCTTAGCTTCATCAACAATTTTAAACTATGAGCTAG
>JAHPZR010000955.1:45000-60000 GCA_019787425.1 Platygyra sinensis | reverse complement strand
CAAGGTTGGGACTAAGACAGCCTTTATTTACACGTATTTACAACAATGTGATATATAATATAAACCTAAGTTAATTGAACATCAATAAGTGAGATAGATCAAAATGAATTAAGACGGAATCCGCCAGACGTTGGAGTAACAAGTGGACAAAAATCTTGTACCAAGATTATTTACAATGTATTCCAAACTTCTCTAGGGCTCTTTTAATTATCTTCTCAAAACGGTTCATTTCTAGCAACACCAAACGTCGAAAACGAATGTTGAACTTCGTATGAAACGCTTAAAAGTTTTGGTGAAATGAAACTGATGATGGAATTTTGCCTGTGTTTCCACAAAATCACTAAACTTTGAAATTTATTTTCTCTTGTTCCCGTGGGAAATTATTTTTCGGTGTTATTTCAGGCAATTATTTATGTATTTAGCTTTAAAAAAACGTAAAAATGACTGTAAAATATTTAAAATTACTCTGGTACAGATTTTTGTCCACTAAAACCTGAAATTGCTCCATCTTCTATCGGATTTCGTCTTAAACCTCATTGCACTCATCTAGCTACAGAAACGAAGGCAAAGTATAAGACAAGCAATGATACACAAGAATGTACAAGGCTATCATGAAGAATGTAAATAATGACAAGTCCAATATAACAACCAAAAGGGGAGTGCTGGGCGAGAAAATTGCCAAAATGCCCATCTATTGCTTGCGATTTCTGGCTATTGCATAAGAGAGTTTGTAACGCACGCTGGATATACTAGTGTTATTGTACTTTTATTAGCAGCCAGTAAGTAAGTATCTATCGAGCTTAGGTACATGTACATAGGTAAATGCAGTAACATTTTGATCACAAAATCGTTGTTCAATAAGGCTAATTGAGTCCCAGTATACACGTTCGTAATTTAGACAGGCTTCACCAAAAATGCCGATGACTTCCCTAAATTACACAACATGACTGTAAGCAACGTTTGGACTAAGAAAGCCTTTATTCACGACAATTTAAGATATAATATATAACCAAGTTAACTGAAATCAATTAGTGAGATAAATCACAATAAAATAGACCTAATTACAGTACTAGTACAAACCCAGACAGTGTTGATGGGATATTGTGACTGGTATGTATTAGGGTTTTAACCGGAATCTGGTTGACACTATTAGACAACCTTCCTTCCAACAGTGCCAAAGGCATAATAAAAAATGACATCACAAACCAGAAAATGGTGACGACCTTAACTTTCCTGATGTGATGTTAAGATAGTGGTCAATTCGTTTGCCTTGAATAGTTCGCTCTCTCTTGTCTCTTATTCCACTGCAGTGATAGTGGACAATATGAAGGATTTTGCACGGGTTCTTTATGTTAAATTGTGCATACTTACGAAAGTTAAACATCAAAACTTGTTCAATACCTGCGATGTTCGGCCGGTAATCAATCCTCTCTAATAGTTCAGAGGGAAGTGGCGCGAGAAGCCTGAATAGAAATGCATCGTGGGAACCCCCGTATTTTGATGTCGGTCCACAGAAATCTTTGGCGTTGCAGAGACGCACGTTTTCGGGAGTTTCATGCCTGGTCAATGCGTACATTGTTTTTCTGTTTAAAATGCTTTCGTCCACTCGCTCGAACCCTTTATCAACATAACAGTCTGCGTTCATTATCATTACATTTCTACGTAACAAATTGTTCGAAGCGTACTGGAAGGCATCTCTGTAGCGCATGCGCCGACCAAGAAAATGAAAACTTAATTTCAAGTCGTCAGGGAAATTCTGGGCCTCAATGGCATAGTGATCAGTGTCTCTTTCAAGGAAAATGTGGATTCTTTCAACCTGGAAAAAATCAAGGAAATTCACGGTTTACAAGGCACGAGCAAATGATCTCCAGATGAAACTAGTGAGACAATCTCAGATAGTGCAGAGCACAATTACGGCTCTGATACAGAAGTCACACAGCTCCTCACCCCTGTCGTTCACTCCCTTGATAGTCAACAGGCCTTTTCTTCTTTGCAGATTTTGAGCGGGCAAAAACTTGATAAGACACACTCTTAGTAGTGTGTATGTTTTTTTTCAAGGTCTTAAAATAACCTACAATTACCGTTTCTCAAGACGGTTTTAAATTTATTTTGGTGTTTTAAGTTGAGTTTCGTTCAATTTAGCCGGACAACAGGTTCCTGGCAAGGACGGAAAAAAGATTCGGTGAGCGCGAAACAGAAAAACGAGCGAAGCGATCGGGGCAGGACAGGGGAGGGGTGCCTGTTGACTTTGTTTTTTAAGGGGCCTATCCACCCTTGGTGATAAGCCTGTAACAAATCAGTCGATAAGGAAATTAGACCTCTCAAGAAGCTACTCAAGAAGCAAACATTTCTAATCGACCTAATAAAATAGCTGGACCCGGAGTCACAATATAGAGTAAAAGTAAGCAACATGTTTACATTTTGCGGAATGCACTCGAGTTCCTACCCCTCCAATCTTACTTTCCCGCAAGGATAATTCATTAATTGAAATTAATTTAACACTTTATCAAGTTAGTGCGTTAGTGCCTTTCTTTCCTACATGTATTAACATCGTTGCTTCGGCTACTCGGAAAGTTTTTCAAAAATAAATTTATACTTAAGATCAGCTATAAATTCATTTACTGATATCTCGCCATGCATTAATTTCTGATTGTACAAGTAATATTTGGCATATAAAAAGGTGAAGTTTAACTTTCTGATAATGTTTGATTCCTTGCTTGAAGTGTCAACTTTCGTACCAAAAATTAATTCAGTTGGTAAAAGACCGACGGAGGTGACATTTTCTTTGTTGAACCATTTTATCACCTCTAAAAAGAATAATTGGCTCCAATTACAGCTATGGAAGGTGTGAATTATGGAATCATTCATTTCACAATATGGACACTTTGCGTCCTCCGCCAATCCAAAGAGGAATAACTCCTTCTTGGTGACTACTATTCTATGTAAAAGTCTGAAATAAAATTCCTTAAGTTTGTTATCTTTACAAACACATTTCACGCGGCAAAAAAAGGTTTTCAGAGATTCTTGATCAATTTGCAGGTCTCTTTCCCATTTAGAAAGAGCCTTCAGCTCAACTGGTTCTTTGTTTATGAGGAGCCAATAATAGTCTCTATTTTTCATTTTGGTTAAATTTAAAGAGATCTCTGGGGAAAACTGAAACATGCTATTTAACAGCATATCTGATCTGTCCGTGGGGTTAGCCCTATTAATTCGTTTCATCTTTCCGATGCTTCTTTAGCATTAGATATCAAAGTTTCCGTCGAAGGCAACGGTTTATGCGCCAGTGTGCACTACAAAGCCACAGATTTTCATAGTTATTTGTTATATTCATTTTCACATCCATCACACGTCCCATAACATGTCCATTGCTTATTCTCAGTTTCTCAGACTTAGTCGCCTTTGTAGTGTGGAATCTTATTTTTCCTTAAAATCAGAGGAAATGTGCGATTTCTTCGACAAACATGGCTATCCTGCCTCTGTTGTTGAAGCAGGCCATCAAAGCGCCCAACAAATTCATCGGCAGTCAGCACTACAAACGTCTCAGAAGGAGAATAATAAAAAAAAATTCGATTCACTCTCACATTTCACCCTCACAACCACTCACGAAAATCTATCATTCCAAAAATCTTTAAATTAATTCAAAATTATCCCGATACTAGTAGATTTTTTTGGCAACCTGCATTAATTTCATCCAAACACGACAAACGAGTGATAAGGCTGGAACTTTTAGATGCGCACACGCACGATGTAAAACATGTCGTTTCATTTGCAATTTTAAGAAATCGTAGGGACCCATGTGACCATGAAGATCACTGATCATTTTACCTGTACCTCAGCCAATGGTATCTATGGTATAACTTGCACCCTTTGCAATAAGTTGTACATCAGCGAGACAGGGAGACGACTAGGCGACCGATTCCGAGAACACCTTCACGACGTAGAGAAAGACGACGAAAACGCATCTAAACCTGTCGCTAGACACCTTAATCTGCCCAATCATTCTGAGCAACAAATGGCAGTCCGCGGCCTCTCCCGACTTCTAGGAGGTAGGGAAGCTGCAAAACTCTAGAACAAAAACTTATTTTTCAGATCGGCACTCTTAGTAATCCTCACGGTAGCGTTTCATTCAACTAATTTATTCTGTTGTTTTTCACGTTCCCAGGCATGCACCAGCCAAAGGCGTAGCGCTATCTTTCTGTATTATAAGCCACACACAACCCACAATTCCTCGATTCGCTCCGACAAAGGGCAAACGCTCGAAACGTCAGCTATCGAATTTCTTTACGGTGGCCAATTCTCATTATCAACCCAGTTGATAAAACCAAATTATCTAATGAAGTGCGGCTCCAGTTAGTCTGATGATGTTCCTGCAAACTTTGGCTTTGGTTGTACTACTATGGGAGAACACCAAGTTACTGGTTCGTCATCAAGTACCTTCTCAAAGATATCTTCATTTACACCCTGTTCCAGCCATTTATTTTAGAGGTTCTTGAAGGAGATATGGTACCTGTCTGGGTTTTTGCGCGATTGGAGCTGCTTGAGGTTTCATATGGAATCGGCTTAGGATTTCACTGTTATTCCTTTTTGTCTTTTATCTTACCAATACCTTGAAATGAGTGGCTGTACTTGGGAGTTAGATCTTTCATGTCTTGTACACCTTTCTCTTGTTTAACAGTGTTTGCGCTGTGTTCCTCCTTAAAAATTGTCAGCCCAATGGGTTCTGCGAAACAGCCGTGGGTTTGAATCCTCCGCATAGGCGTACGGGCACCCTCGGACTTGGGGGGGCGGCGACCTTATTGCCCGAAAAAAATTACAAAATGCCCGAAAGTGTCAGTTGTATATACGTACTCAAATCGCAGAAAAAACAAAAACGTTCGCAATTCTTACGTCTAATGAAACTGTTATCATTGCGGAAACACAGCCGAATTCCGATTTTTTGGAACATCCAAGGGAACTGATGAAAATTGCTTTTAAAAATCGGCCGGACAGTTCGTGAAATTATGGCGTTTGAGTGAGGAGAGGGAAACGACTTTTGGTTTGAGTTATCGGAAGGATCGAAAAAATGAGGGTTCGAGAAATCAGGATTCCACTGTAGTTATTTTGAAACATTGCATACTCCTAGCCTATGACTTCATTCGACAGCCTGGTAAAATCAGAAACTTATAAAAGAAACAGTTAATTGTTCCTCGTGCGAGAAGTTCAGAGAAATTTTAAACCGGCACTTTGCGGAGCCATTCAAAAGGGCTCTTTTCAGAGCCACCACAAAAACATAAGTCTTGGCAGGAGCCCATCTTGGTCGTCCTTTGCTTTCATCCTTTTGTCACTAATGGAAATAACATCATGGATTCCCACGGTACACATTTAATTGGCATATGGCTTTTCCAAAACAGAATACCTGCAATTGTGGATCCTTAGATCATTTGACCTTAACTCCGATTTGACAAGACAAACGCCAGTGAAAGTAACCTACAAGCCAGGCCTTGACTACCTTTTAGAATGCTTTCTCCCGAGTACTTTTGCCCGAATCATCAGCGCTTTGCCCGAAAAATCTCAAAATTTTCTGCGACTGGGGGGGCTGCAGCCCCCCCCCCCCCGCCCCCCGGCTCGTACGCCTATGATGGTATAATGGCTCATATACCATGATGGCTAAGCCAATGAAAACTCTCGAATTGCATTATCCAATGATCCAGTTTTTAATAATTGCTAATATTTATTTGTCTCGACCAGCGTGGACGGCAAAACTTGAAGAATGGCATTCATGAAAAACTTTCAGTTTTTCATCTTCTTTGATCACCATGCGCTTAAACGTAGTCCCGTGCTAACCTTGGTCCAAATAGAATAGCGCTTGAGCTTTTTCGTCGAACTCAAACTTCTTGGCAAACCTCCGCAAAACTGATTTTTCTGATTTACTGGCGCCAACTGGGTACTCCTTATTCCTCAAATATTGAATTATACTACCATATATCTTGTGGGATCCATTGTAGACAAAATTTCCGCGAAAAACACGGTATTGTATTAGCCTCCCACGCAGACGTTCTTAGGCTTGTCACATGTTCCTCCCAAGAGGAGGAGAAACGCGTGACGAGCTTTAAGACCGTCTGCAGAGTGGAAGGCTAGTATTGTATCTGCTCGAAGGTATTCCTGGGACTTCGGAGGAGACAATACAGATGTCACTAAATAGTACGAGAAGACGTTGAACCTTACAGGTAAATTAAGAAGGGGGCCAAGTTAATTGTCGGAAGTTCGTATTATTGGAAGTTGAGAAAAAATAACTCGAAGCAAGGAGCAAGCGGTGTCAGGACCCATACAGTATATGTTTGTGTAACAGCTAGCATTACAGAGCACCAGTTAAGATCAAGAACACACTTTCAGCAGCAGATGCGTAAGTTTTTTCAACCATAAAAATTTAGATTTGTGGTTAAGGTGATTCCTCAGTATTGCATTGCGCATCCCTACTGCGCACGATTTCACGTCATTAGCGCGCACAAATTAGCGCGTGCACGTGCAAAACGAAAGAAATTTCCCTCAAGCTAAGCTTGACAGCAAAATGCTCGTTTTCTTTTAAACGAGCATGGTGACCTATATTTTTTATTGCATAATTACAGTGTACATATTATCCTCCTTAATTTAAAAAAAAACTAAAAAAATTTATCGGAAGGAAAAAAAGATATAAGTGAAAAAGTGCACCAAGCCCTTACACTGCGAAGCAAATTTTGAACTCGAAAATAACGACTCTACGAACTCTTTACGTCCACGTCGTTTTAGACAGTGTGATGTTTCCACAAATTTTATATGATATTGTTCTACATGCTGGACACTTTCTACCTGTCAAAATTCTTTCCACGTATTACTTTTAGACTTTGTTTTGAGCTACCGCAAAATGTTACTTGTACCGATGAATAACGCTCGTGATTAGCACGAGTGCAAGCATAAATAGGGTAAGATTGGCTCATTGTATCTCTTAAACGAGAATGGTGACCTACCATTTTTATTTTATTTTTCGAAACAGTGCTTGGTAGAGAACATTCAGGGCAAGTTTCAAAAAAATTCATCGGTAACTTTTATTTCTGAGGAATCACCTTAAGTCTGATTGGGCATTTCGGTCGTCCGTTGTTCATTTTAAGGGTGCGTTTCTTTAAGAAAATCCAAGAGATCGGATTCTTAAATCCGATAGAATCCGAAAACGGATTTTGCGTTTCTTTACTGGACAGATCTCATCAATCCAAGATCTCTCAGATCACGGTGCGTCAAAGGAACCGAAGAATTCACTCTGGACGTGGATTCTTCGGTTCCTTTGACGCACCATGATCCGAAAGGTCTTGGATTGATCTGTTTAGTAAAGAAACGCAAAATCCGTTTTCGGATACTTTCGGATTAAAGAATCCGATCTCTAGGATTTTCTTAAAGAAACGCAAACTTAAGTAGAGGAGACGAGGGTAGGGGAAATGCATATCACTGGTCGCCATTTTGGAGGGGATACACATATCACTAGTGATATGTGTGCGGGGATACACATATCACTGTGACACCGGTGGGATTGCATTATCTTCCTCCCCCGCGGTCTTCCCGATCCGCTTCGATCGCTCCCGATCCGATAGATGATAACCTTCCAGTGTATCTGTCTATGATTAAATTTCGTTCTCTTCCTGTCTGGTGAAGAACACTATAGTTTCGTTTTTTTTAAGGTGGCTCAAAACAGTTTCCAGCACATTCAAAGACTTAGATTTTGATATGTCGTTATAACCACTCTTTATCAATTGATGCTACAATCATGGTATCAAAAGACTACCCAATCATTGGTGAACACTTTGGTATTATTTTTGTGACACAATAGGTTACCATAGCAACACTACGACCTGCTAAAAACACCCTTACTTTCAGCTTTAAGCGCTTATATTTCACGAACGGCACGGTGAAATGTTTTCTTATTTTAGAATTTTGATAAGCAGGATAAGATGCAAGTTTTGACAAAGTTTAAAAAAATTCTGTAGGTGGCGTTCAGAGCCACCTTAAATTTTCGAAAATTTAAGGTGGCTCTGAACGCCACCTACATAATTTTTTTAAAATTTGCCAAAAGTTTTGCCTAATCATGCTTTTGAAATGTTGATAATATAACAAAATTTCACCGTGCCTTTTTTTTGAAATATAAGCGCCTAAAGCTGAAATTAAGATGTTTTAGCAGATCATAGTGTTGCTATGGTAACCTATTGTGTCACGAAAATAATGCCAACGTGTTCACCAATGATTGGGCAGTTTTTTGAAACCATGATTGTAGCATCAACTGATAAAGAGGGGTAATAATGGCCCATCAAAATCTACGTCTTGGAAACTGCTGGAAACTGTTTTGAGCCACCTTAAGCTAAAGACACGTAAAATGTCTCAAGTCGGTATACATTCCATAGCCCAAGGTGGGTTTGACAAGCTCGATTCGTCTCAAATTTATGAGCAGTACAGACCGAGCTATTCAAAAGAGGTTGTACACTTCCTTCTCGACAAACTTGGCATTGCAACTTTTGGTGCTTCACCAAATCAGCCATTACGAATATTTAAGCTTGGAGCAGGCACAGGAAAGTTCACTGGTACCTTACAAGAGGTGCTTCGTGACAGCAAAGTGCAAATCATAGCGAGTGAACCCTTGCTTTCTATGAGAGAGGAGTTTGGGAAGAAACATCCGGACATAGCTATTAAGGACTTTCCAGCCGAAAACATCGGTAAGAAAATGATAAATGTGTTGTCTTTCTTTGGTTTTTCTTACTGTTAAGTTCCAAGACATTAGCAAAATGTTTTGATGTCGATACCATTTATGTCTTATATGAAGCATTTAGAATTAACAAAGGGCGGAAGCAGGATTTTAGAGAGGGGGCTTCCAGATAACGAGAGCGAGTAGGCGGTCCCCTGTCGAGGACACAGGGTCATCTTGTGCTGGAAAAATGTTTAAGATTGAGATTCTCAGAAAACAGATGCATGAATTTGACCGAACACCTACCCCCCTCCCTCCCCTCCCCTGTGGGTCTGCCCAAATTTAGGGATGCCAGGATGTCCTGAATGGTGCCAGGGGGGATCATCATCAGTAGTTTCTTTTGGACCTCTGTGGGGAATAGGGTGACCTTGGCCCAAGGTGCCAGTACTAGGAACAGAAATGTTGGAGATGCTCCTAAAAAAATTAAATAATCCTACAAGGTTCCAGGGTCTATACTTTCAGGTGACAGTTAAATCCACTGTAAGTAGACACCCTTGTGATCAGAAAATGTGTTCATATTGGAGAGTAGTATATATGGCTTTAAATCTCCTCTCACAAAAGGTACTAGTCCATAAGAGAAGTTAACAGGAGTTTGACTGTACTTGTGTGACAAAGTCACTTTAGTTCATTTATAGTTCTTATTTTGAAACTATTTTATTAGTGTTATAACATTGTTCTTCTTACTATTTGGGTTATTTTTCTACATTAGTTTAGTTTCCTTGCACACCTTATTTTGGTATGTGTTGGTGATTCATTCCCACGGCCTTCGCCTAAATCCTGTTGTGTGGGAGAAAGTACCTCCTAGTTTTCTTAGGTAAATCCTGTATTTGTCGGCAACAAATACACTCCCAGGCCTTATTTGGTTTAGAGTTATTTCTAAAGTTTCTTAAAATCTGTAATAAATTGGCAACCATTTGCTCACCAAATTCAGTTGATTCAGTTGGTTTATTCTGAGCTCTTTTTTTTAAGGTCTCAAGTCAAGCACTAGTTTAGTTCACATGCTATACCTGCCAACTCTCACGCCTGCGGGTTGAAAACTTCGATCTCACGCCGGCTCACGCTTGCGGGCCAATTTCTCACGCCTGATTGAAAAATGTGAGCTGTTGTCATCTCGCTTGACACAATTTTCAAAAATGTTTAGACTCTGACCCATGTAAGGAACGAAAAACATGTGTAAAATAAATTATTGACAATACCTTTCCCGCGATCCCTGATTTTTAAAGTGAAAAACACTGGGAGCAAGCTGGCGTTTATAATTCGGACGTCTTCGGAAGACTTCGGACTTCTTCGGGCATCTTCGGAAATGATCGTGACGTCTTTGAAAATCCCAGCACTCCCAGGATAAAAATCTCACGCTTATATCTCAGAAAAAGTTGGCAGGTATAACATGCTATTCTGTCAATAAGTTAACCCTTGTGTTACTCGTTCCCGTTTGTTTTTGTTGCTCTGTTCCTGTTGTTACTGTCTCCGCTATTTTGCCAGTAAAATCATAAATTGTACACTCGTATCTGTTATTGCTACATCAACCGTTTTGGCCGTCTTACACCAGCATAGATTGATTCTATTGTTGACGAGTGATTGTGGGGGCACAATCACCTACTTAAGTCTCTGTCCAAACAGGAAATGTTTGGTGACCAAACATTTCACTGTTTGGCCACCTTGTTTCATGCTGTTTGATCGTGTTTGGTCGTGCTTGGTCATGTTTTATCAAATTTGAAGGCCTTCAAGCATTCGATCAAACAACTTAAAACATTTCCTTTGTTTTCATGTTTGATAGGCAATGTTTTGCTCGTTTGCACAGCCGTATCAAACGTGTTTGGCGCGCGCATTCGTACTATGCTTGCTCAGGGCCTTTGATCCATAGAAACCATGCCTTGTTTACGTACATCGCTTGTTCAGCATTTTAAAGATGACAAACAAGGACTCGGAAGAAGCTTTGTCGAATGTTGCTGAAATTAGGGAGATTGAATCGAAGAAATACGAAGTGCTAAAACGAGAATAAAGCAAAGGAAAGACAAGGAAATGTAAAGACGAAGAAAACTGAGGATCTTTTGATCAATCTATTGTAACAAAATTCATGCAGGTTCAACAAGCCTCAGTATTTCGAGAAAATCGCAATGAGTCATTCGCATCATTTCGCGATAACCTGGAATATCTTCGATCATCAGTACCAGGACGATATGGTCCGATATTATTGAAGTATCCTTTCCCTTCTCTTCTCCTTATCTAGCCCCTGATCTTCCCCCGTCTATTTTTCCATCGTCCTCTAATATGTCAAGATGGATTATAGCTGCTATTGGTGGTTTGCATCGAAAATAAAAATCGTAACCATTCAATAAATTAAGTCAAGAATCGGGTGTATGATAGATAATTGATAGACAAAAAACATCGCCGAGATTTAGGTCTGTGCGGTTTTTCATTGCCGCGTTATTCGGTGAACAGTTTCACCTAAATTTATAGAGCTTTGTATGGAGACGCCATGTTGGTGCCCTTCCGAGGGGCACCAACATGGCGGCAGGAAACCAACAGAAACTTCGTCACTGAGTTTTGCCACTGAAACGAAAAATTATTACTCTAGAGTTTTGAGACATTGAAAGTAATACCTCTTCTAGTGCAAGAACTGATCAGTTACTAAAAACGTAAGCGATAGCTGCTCTCTTGACCTACGCGTGATCCTTCTCGGAATCTCGGACCGCCAATTGATGTCACGCAACGCATAAACTTGAAAATTAAAATGTCCCCTATAAGAAAATGAGGAAACTTATCGAGCTTAAACGTCGTAAAACGCCAAGTTCTGATATGGTCTTATGTCTGATGACACTAAAACGCCAGGGCCCGGTTGTTCAAAGGCCGGATAACGTTATCTACCGGATAAATCGCTATCCAACGGATAAATGTTAACAAAACAAACCACGCTATCCACTGGATAGTGATTTATCCGGTGGATAGCGTTATCCACTTTTTGAACAACCGGGGCCAGTAGGATTGCTAATTTGTAATTTTGGAAAATGATGACGTCACATGAAAACAAAGAATACTCTTCTTTAATTTGAACCTTTGAATCGCAACCTAGGAAGTTGCACATTCCGCCAGTAAAATCTCGCCGCTGAAGCGAGGTACGATGGATAATTTGTGGCCCATAGCTCTTTGTTCATGAAGTTTAACCTTTCACGGTTTGATCAGACATATTTTAATCGTTTGGCCACTCACTTCAACATCAACTTGCTTGGTCACCAAACAATGTTAAGGTAATTCCCTTGAAATTGTTCTACTATCAAACTTTGTTTGAAACTTGGCGTAACGAACATTCATGATATGAACATTATAAAAATGCAATAAAAAAATTGGGTCACCGTGCTTGTTTACGCGTCAGCAGGCTCTTAAAATGGGGTATTTTTACTGGTTGCGCGTTAAAAGTTCGAATCACGTTCGTACAGAATTAAATCTTGGTTACTTGAAAGGCACAAGGTTTTGTCTTGAAGGTAAAGCTTCATTTATTGACATAAGCAGTATTGCTTCATTTAAGCCGTTTTTGATTGCTTGTTTGCGGGAATATTGCACTTTTTCGGACATTTCCGCGGTATAGCTTGAGGTCCTCGCCATGGCCAAAATACACCCAGTTGGGAACTATTTTCCGAAAAAAAATCGTGTTCTACTATCAAACTTTTTTGCCTCTTCAAATATGTTCTTCATTATACTGTTCTTAGCAAATACCTGAAAAAAAAATCGGGGGTCACCGTGCTCGTTTAAGAGAAAAGGAGAATTTTTTCCGTTATCGAGCATAGTTTGAGGGAAATCTCTTACGTTTTGCACGTGCACGCGCCCATGTGCGCGTGCTGATGACGCGAAAATCGTGCGCAGTAGGGATGCGCAATGCAATACTAAGGAATTACCTTAAATGATGTTTGTCTGCCAAACATTTCTCGTTTAGATAGGCCTTTAGGGCAAGAAAGCACCACGTAATGTGGCTTTACTCCTACTTATGGAGTAGGATGCTGTTTTGCCCAGGCTAAGACCAGCATCACCAAGCAGGCCTTGATGGAACCTAGGGGGTGGTGGGGGGGGGGGGGGTGTGAGACAAGGAACAGCTAGCAATGTACAGTGCAAACAGGGATGAGAAAGGCTTCAATGGCCATATATGCGGCTACATACGCAGAGGATAGGGAAAGATCCTGGAAGAGTCCATGTGGGATAACAAGGTTTTTAAGAGCAATGTCCTGGGGAAAAAAAACTAGTAGAACCTTGTTCATTTGTGATGGGTAACTTTTAAATGGAATGCCACAATTGCAAACCGGTCAAATCAGACAGAACATTCTAAGCACACATAGAACACTACAAGAGAAAATGAGGGGACAGAGAGGGAGGCTCTCGGTCCAGCCCTTGGGATATGTCATGTCCACGAAAGTTATTTTTAGACGAGCGGAAGTCCTTGTTCTAGCGGAAGTCCGTCTTCCGAGAAGTCCGCATGCAGGCCAACCTCGGTCTGACGTTTAAAAGAAAAGCAAAGATTTCATGTAATGGTGGACGAAGTGTCACTAAAAACCTGAGAGTGAGGCAAGACTGCATGCGGACTTCTCGGAAAACAGACTTCCGTCAGAAAAACGAGACTTCCGCTCGTCTAAAAATAACTTTCGTGGACATGACATATCCCAGCCAACGCCCTGAGTTCCCTCTCTGTCCCGTCATTTTCTCTTGAACACTATCAAGAAGTTGGCTTTACCTTTTTGTGGGTGAGTAGAACAGTTTTATTACACTTTTTATTTTATTTTATATTACAGATTTACCAAATTCCCCCGTGCATGCAGTGATTGTTGCTCAAAGTTTCCACTGGTTTGCCAATGACAAGTCCATTTCTGATATTCACCGTGTACTTGTACCAGGAGACAAGCTGGGTCTTGTATGGAATACACGTGACCGCTCCCTTCCTTGGGTGCAGGAAATGAATGAAGAAGTATTCCTACCTTTATATAAGCAATTCAGTACACCAAACCACCAGTCTGGTGAATGGAAGAAAAACACAATTTTTCTTTAGGGGAAGCCAACCACCAGAACGTAAAACTCGCCTAAATGGCTCTAAACCACCTCCAGGAACCCAGAGACATCGAAATAACGCAATGTAAACATAAGGTAAGCCATTTTATTGAAATTATTTTCCACAGGTAGCATTTAGAGCAATTTTCGAAGCATTCCCATACATTGTCTTATAAACGGCTAAATTCGTAACGCAATCGTCAACAGACTAATGTCACGTATTAATCGTATTCAACGTCGGGGCCGCCTGTGATACTTCCGTACCGTTTTTTGGCAAGAAAAATGTTTTTTTCTTTTTAGAGACTTCCAAGTGACATTTATAGCCTTCTCATAAATATGGAATAATTTTTTTAAATTAGTGTTCCCTTGGATTCTTTCGCTGATACTCCGCGATTCGGTGAGTCGGCCATATTTTTTTTGAGAGTGTGATTACACGACGTATGCACTCCATACTAGCTAACGCCGCTGGGCAAGACGAACGGAAACTATTGCATCAGATCATCTCAGATCACTGCATCATAATCTGGTGATCTCTGGTGATCTCCGGTGATCTCCCCGTGATATCCCCGACTGGATCTGTCTATGATTGCATTACGCTATCTTCCTGGGGCTGCAACTGTCTGGAAGAACACTATAGTTTCCTTTTTTAAGCTAAAGCCACGTAAAATGTCTCAAGTAAGTAAGCTTATACATCCTATAGCCCAAGGTGGGTTTGACAAGCTCGACTCCTCTAAAATTTATGAGCAGTACAGACCAAGCTATTCAAAAGAGGTTGTACACTTCCTTCTCGACAAACTTGGCATTGCAACTTTTGGTTCTTCGCCAAATCAGCCAATACGAATATTGGAGCTTGGAGCAGGAACAGGAAAGTTCACTGGTACCTTACAAGAAGTGCTGAGTCGTGACAGCAAAGTGCAAATCATAGCGAGTGAACCCTTGCTTTCTATGAGAGAGGAGTTTGGGAAGAGACATCCGGACATAGCTATTAAGGACTTTCCAGCCGAAAACATCGGTAGGAAAAAGATAAGTTTATGTGTTTTCTTTCGTTGTCTTTGTTTAGTTCCAAGACATTCGCGAAATGTTTTGATGTCGATACCATTTATATGCAAGGGCGGACACAGGATTTTAGAGAGTAAGCGGGGGGTGGGGGGGGGGGGGGTGGTTTGGGGGCGAGTAGGCGGTCAAGGACACGGGGTCATCCTACTCTGGAAAATTTTGAAGATTGAGAT